>WIGO01000028.1:0-281566 GCA_014235945.1 Colletotrichum plurivorum
TCGGCGCCCGTGAAGTGGCCGCGCGGCGGGCCGATCCACCGCAAGCTCGAGGAGCTGCTGTGCGAGGAGAACGTCGAGCAGCTGGGCTTCCTGGAGTACGCCAACGTGGCGCGGTGGATGGGCGAGGGGTTCGGGGACGACGCGAGCCCGAGGGCGTTTAGGAAGTTGATTTGTGCTGCTTCGTGGGTCGTGCTCAGCCAGAGGTTTGGGATCAAGAAGGCTGTTAGGGAGGACTTTGCGGCCTAGGCTCTTTGAGTGAGAGAAGTCTTCGTTTAAGGCAAGAGTTGGGTCGGGATACGGCGGGATACGGCGTTCAGGTTGGATACCTAATATAAATTGTTCAAGTCCTGTTAACTTCTGTGACGTGTCAGGCGTGCTGGGTTTGATGGCATTCCGGTTGAAAATCAGTCCATCGTTTCCGAAAGTGTGACGCGATGCGACTCGATTACCCACCTCTCTCCATGTCATGTAGTTGACATCAACGACGATATGTTCCGTTCTCAAACGTCTCTCACTGTCTCAGAGGTATTCCGGACATGAATAGATCGCAGACGACGCCGACGGAAGACAGATCACGTTCATCCACGACAGGTACTAGTATCCTCAGGATATGTGACCTTGTGCTGGCATCTCACCGATTCTCTCAACCCGCATAAGTCTGCATTTGATACCATCAGCATTCTCCAATCAATCACAGCCCATTGCCCAAGGAAAAAACTACTCTGCGTGAAGATCTCGTAGTATATATACTACAGCACCTATCCTACCTTCCAGTGTTCCCTTCAAAGTCTCGGATAAAGATAAGTCCAGCGAATAATCACCTGGAACAAGCGAGTTCGTGACTTTGTTTCTGGAATCGCGTGCGAAAGTTTCTCCCATACAAACATCACTGACTCGTTCACCTGTTTCTCTCCTCATAGGGTCCCAATCATTTTCGGTGGTAGCTTGTCTACCCAACGGTCAAGCTTGGCCAACAAAAACTGGATGATGGGAGCCGGGCACGGACGGCAGCCGAAGAAGGTCGCAGCTAAACTGCGGCCTGGAGAGCAAGCAGTCAGTCGAAGAATCAGGTGGTGCCGTTCGGCGGGACTGGTCTTGATGCATTCGAGTGTGGAATACCTCCGAGCCGACGACCTTGAGCAGCTGTACCTGAAGGGGGAATGTCCGACAGAAAACCCACTCCTGCCCTCGACCATCTACGCGACATGTTCAAATACCTACAGATCTTTTGGAACAAGATCTGGGAATCCTCTGGGTACAAGTGGCTTACTCCTCATCGGTCCAAGTTCAAGGACGACCCCGAGTATAACCCTAATATCGTCTCTTTTATCAAGGGAAACATGTTAGTAGTCGGGCTTTTTAACCCCTAATCGTACGAGTCTGGTATCCTCGATGAAGGCGCCCTGTACATGAAGCATATCTATGAGAAGGAAGGCACCCGGCTTTGGCTTCTTCACCCCCAATTCTACTTCTACAACTGGCACCAGGCTCGAGTGGTCCAACACGTGACGACGGATGCGGCCATGGCGAAGACATCGCACTTAGTAAATGCCTGTGGGTTTGGCATGTACCAATACCAGCTTGCCCATCGAAAAAAATGTGAGTGTGCAAGGAAACAAGCACCAGGAGGCATGAATCTTCTTTTTAAAGGCAGGGTCTCGCATAGTCAAGACGCCCACCAGACGAAGAAGTCACGCCGGCTTTCACCGGAGTTCAACGCTGTGACCAGGAGACGGAGCCAACATTTGAAATTGCTTGATCATTCTTCGTATTCATCAGTAGACCTCGAGTCCGTGGTTCTTTCGCGTCATGCTCTTCTGGAGCTGAACATCGAGCATATCTCCAACGACTAAGAAGCCGCTCTGTCAACCTCAAACGCACGTCGCCTGAGCCGTCGGCTGCCGTTTTTGCCCAGCAAAGCCAGAGAGAACATACCGTCCGCTTCCCCAGCAAATCGCGCACCTCTCCGCTCTCACCTCTGACCGCCCTTCCCCTGCGCCGCGGCATCGCGGTTGATGGCCTCTTCGCCGAGGACCTTGCTCGCAGCCATGAACCTATGGACCCGTCAGTACCGCGTCCGTGATGATCCAGCAGACCTTCTGTCCCCTCCAGCCTCCCAAGACAGGATGAGGAGAAAACAAAGAGCTCAGATGAGAAAAGGGGTCTCACATTCCGCCGTGCCAGGCTCCCAGGCCCCGCATACTCTCGGCCTGGACGCTCGTCATACGAACCAGGTTCTCAGTGTCGGCGAGGTTGGCCGACAGCTGCGCCAGCTGGGAATGGAGGTGAGTCTGTCGCCCGCGTCGGTCAGCACCCAGTTCCGTCTCTCATGATCCCTCCATCCCGCTGCAGGGTCGCCTCCCCAGGCCCTGAGACCAGCAGACAACCAAACAAGACGAGGTCCCGTGACTCACCAGCTGCCGCGTCTTGAGCGCGCTCCCCGAGCTCGAAGAGATGGACGGCCGCGCCGTGTGCGTCATGTTGATGTTCCTTGTCGCCATCTTGTCTTTCCTTTCTGGGTGGGCTGTTATGTTTCACTCAAGCCGCTTCCTCGGGCCTTCTCTTATCTCTCAAACGGTCTCTCAACCTGCGTCGTCCGTTAGCCTCATCCAACCCCCGGAACCGAAAGAGAGACCACCGGCCACAACCACGGATACAAGCTTTCGCCCGGCAACACGCCCCCCTGCCTCCCCGAAGCAGAGACCCAAAAGCTTGCATGAGTCTGCGCCCTCCAGCGAAACACTGCATCGAAACGTAAGACAAACAAGACACACCTCAGGTGAGTATGGCGTGTGTGTGGGGGTAGGTGGTTGGTTGGTTGGCTGGTCTCTCTGCAAACAAACAACAAAACGAAAGTGTCGACTTACTCGAACCAAAAAACACCGTCCAAATCTCCGCGTCGCGTAGGTGGCTGTGGGGAAACCCAAGCCGTTCTCAAGCAACAGAAAGAAAACAACCAAACAAGGTATGTCGTCCAAACTGAGTTCCAGCTTTTTCTGAGGCAGGCAAGGTCCCCTCTTCGCACCCCGATATATCTCTGCTCAATTAATTCACGGGGCAGCGGGTTGTTGTTTCCCAAACGTCGTCGGAAAAGCGGGGCCCTCCAGTAGGTAAACAACCAAACCACCCCCACTATAATAAGTACCTTACAGGCTGACATCAACTGTGGTACTTGTGTACCTTCCATTGAAGTCTTGGACGTGCCGCGCCTGGCAGGCCCCACGGCGCGCTGAGCCTGGCAGCTGGGAGCGACCGTGCGCCTCCCCTCCCCCCTTTCCGCCAAGACCACGACATCGGAGCCACGATTCGATGATGGGTAATCAGTTCAAGAAGGAAAATAGGTACGTATCTCTCTCTCACACAGCGTACCTAGGTCATTTCCGAACGGAACCCAGCATGTGCCTGCCAGAACCCCCCAACGCCTGGAATCGGGAACCGAAACCGCGACTTGAGACCAGACCACAAGCAACAACCCTTCTCCCGCTGGACACACCCCATTCAAATCGCATAAACGAAGACGCCGGATGACAGGAACATGTGTGTATGCATCCTGTTTCTGGCAAAGAGAAGAGAAGCACCGGATAGAACAAAATAGATTCAAGGGTCCGCGTAAATCGCACGGACTGGTTCATCCCACATCAGATGGCAGTTCTAAACCCTTGACCTGACGTATGCTGCCAAAGATAACATCCCGTAGTAGCCGCCCCCTTTCGATAGGATGGATGTGCCGGATAGGCGTCGTCTGTTTCGAGACCGCTCAGAGCGCGCGGCGCCGATGGTGAGAGACGTCCGTCTTTGCGAAACGCCCCGAACGAAAGCTTGCCGTTTGTCTCAGCTAACGCGCCCGACAAGCCACGAATGTAAAAGCCTCGTCCGCCAGGAATAATCCTCGCGAAACTGTAGATCTGCGTCATACTAAGCCAGCCCCCTTTACATTCACTAGAGACGACGGTAAACGGACTTATGTTCGAGTCTGACTTTCCATTCGCGCTCAATTGAACGCCTCTAGAGAGGCCGCCTACGTGCCTTGCCCCTCCCGACTTTCCTGCCTGCTTGTGCTTTCCCTTCGCTCGTCCCCTCGGGAAGCTCTTTCGTCGCCGTACTCATCATCGGGAAACTAAAAATTACGAAACAAAAGCCAAAATCCCCTTTGCAGAGAGGCTTCAGCCTGAGCATGCAACCCGTTCGTTCTTCTTCCTCACCCATGCGATAATCTTGCCCATCTTTGTATTGCCGGATCATAACCACTCCCGACCCCTGTCTATGCTCGTTACTTGTGACCACCTCAAAAAAAGCCACCTCCATGACTCTCTCACTTGATCACCTGAAGCTTCCTCCAAAGAAAAAAATTTGGTCGTCAAGGACACGCACAAAAGAAAAAAGTAAGCCTGGATAGGCGTTCCGTTTATACACATCCAACCTCCCTCGTCGCCCATGCTTGGCCCAAGGAACGTTGGACATCGTCTTCGCCGTCTGGTATCGGTAACGAGGCCTCTCTACCAACTTTGAAGACCGGTCGTGCTGACACACTTCGCAACTCTGAACCCGGCGCCTGCTGCTCGTCGCGTGATCCGTCTGGTTTCCAAGCCAAGCGGCCCTTTCCTTCGAGGCCGAGCGGGAAAAAAGTGAAGCCGTTCACGCCAATGCTGCTATTACCAGAAGTCGAAATATCTGCTTCAATCGCCGCGATGCCGTATGTATGTACTGGACCTACGTCCACTCGATAAGAAAAGGAAAGAAAAAAGTCGTCGAATTAGCTATGTGTGTCGCGAAGAATAGACCAAGACCCTGTCTAGACGTTTCGTGTCGTTATCGTGTTGCCGCGGGACGATGTGTGAAATCTGAGTGCATGTGTACTCGTGGCATCATCAGGGTTGTGTGATGCCCTGAACTCGTTGAGCAATCGAGCGAGTGGGACGCGCCATCGTGTTCGTTTCGGGGTGCGATAGTGGCTCAGAGAGATCGATGCCGTTCCGTGTCGCTGGCGACGGTGTCGTCGCTTCGATGCAATCGGGCGAAAAGCCTGGCACGTTGGGTTTACCGCACTCCTATGGGCGGACGCGCACCGAGACTGCTTTGGCTGCTATGGGCTGAGGGCTCGGTGTCCAGTTGAGATTCACCACTGCCCGCGCTGGCGCTCGCACTACCAGTCAGACTTCTCACGTTCTTCTGCTTGGGTGGGAGAAGGCCGCTCACCCCGACATGTTGCTCAACCTGCTGTGGCGCGACTGCGTTACCATGGCCGGGAGGGTATCGGGGCACCGGTTGGCGGACACCATCAGGAGGCGACGGCCGGCCGTTCATTCCAGGGCCGTTGAAGCCGTTTGGGGGTGAAGGTCGACCGTTGCCCCCTCGGATCGACGGGCTGTACGGGTTTCCTGGAGACTGGCTAGCTCGCCTCGGAAAAGCCCCGTTCATGCCCATTTGCATCGGGCCTCCGCCAATCTGCATCTCGTCCAGACGCGAGGCCGTAAGCGAGTTCGCTCGGGATCCTGCATGCATTGTGCCTCGGTCAACTGCGCCGTAGCGATTTGATGAGCAAGAGAGGAGGGGGTCGTCCAGAATATTGTCGTTCATGATGGGCATGTTGGAAATCTGGCTTGAACGGTTGCGACCGAATGTCGGGCGGAATCGTGAGGATCGGACCGGAGGCGCGGCTGCATCGTAGACTTCGTTCTTGTGGTACTGGGCGCGGTTCGGAGGAGGAGGTGCTTGCTTTCTGTTCTTCCTTGATGTGACGCTCATCATGTCAAAATTCTCGGGATCGATCATCGGAGGCGGCGGCGGCGCGGAGGTGGGGTCGAAGTAGTCATCGTCATCGTCGTCGTCGTCGAAAGCGCGGGCTCCGTTGCGCATCGGGTGAGGTCCTCTTCTGGGAGGAGGAGGTCCTCGCGACCTCATCCGCATCTCTCGCTCCCTCATCGCTAGTTCCCTCTGGCGCAACTCCAGTTCCCGCTCACGAAGCGCCAGCTCAGAACCCTCTGGGCCGTAGCCAGGCTCGCCGCCCTCAGGGATGTCGTCATAGAGCATGAGGTGGGAGAATTCCTCCAAATCATTTCCTTCCAGAGATCCTCGTCTCGAAGCCGCCCTAGACCCAGGACCAGGAGGTCCGCGAGGATAACCATTGGGGCCACCGTTCATAGGAGGACGACGCATGTTGGGCGGAGGACCCAGGTTCGAGGAGTTTCGCGGACGGGGTCCTCGGTTGGGGGGCATGCCGTTGCCGTTCATCGGCGGTCCCGGCCGAACACCGTTCTGTGACATTCTCGGGAGCGGCGATTGCGAGGTTGGAGATCCGGGAGGTGCCGACGCGGCATCAAGAGGCTTGGGAGGCCTCTGGCGGTTGACAGTGTTGAGGTTGTGCAGAATAGCGTAGAGTGTCTCGATGCGTGGAACGGGGATGCGAGCCTCCTTGGCCAACTTTATCGGCGACCCTAGATATGTCTCGACTTCCATCGGTCGTCTCGCGATATAATCTTGCCACATGATGCTTTCTGCGGTGGAAGGTTTTGTCATGTCGTCGATCGTCCTTTGCTTAAAGTCGGCGGGGAATTTGCAGCCGTGGGCGGTAGCCAGCGCTAGCATCTCGTCCATGACTCCGCCCACCAAGTCTCTCACGCCAACCTTCTCAAGCAGCTGGGCGTGGTTCGCAGTCTCGAAAATGACGCTGGCGGGGTGGAATGCAATGGGCCTGGAAGAAAGGTCAGCGAGGCGCCGGTTGGCATCCCTTGGGAAGGAGGCAACTCACCCAACAACCCGCTCGTATTGCTGTTGGCGAATGTTCTGAGAGACTTTGCAGTCAACCCGACCGGTCGTCAATGTCATGGCCAGGGCTTGAGCCATATCCTCCTGAATCGCGCTCGGGATGTTTTCGTTCTTGCTCGATGGTCCAACCCATATTTCGGTGGAGCCCTTGTGCTCGAACTCGCTCTGGCCCAGCTGGGCAAGCTCGGCGTTTGATACCAGAGACAGGACGACATTAGTAGGGAATCGTTCTTCAATGGCAGCTTCGACACCAAGCGTATGTGTCGTGTTGACCAAAATACACGTGTGCTGGGGAGTAACGACGGCGTCGATAACGGCCGCGAGATCGTACACGTCGGGTAGGGCCTTGATACAGAGAATCACGTAGTCGAAGGGGCCGACGGTGTTCGCGGCGTCTTCTGGGACGCGGACAACTAGAGAGACAGTCAAGTTAGACAGGAGTTCGGCTTGGATCGCTAGACCTGCAATATTACTTACCATGACGAGGCTTGAAGCGTTCGTTGCCAAAAACGGGCGACCTAAAGACCTGGGTTAGAGGGACAGGAGGACCGCTGGGCAGGGAGGGCAGCATACTTGAACGAGATGCCGTACTGCGCGACGTGCTCAAAGCCGGATTTCCACACGAGTGTAACGTCGCAGGCGTTGGTGGCCTGTAATCTCCATGACAAGAAGGCGGAAACTGGATTTCCTCCCACTGAACACACGCTCATTAGCTCGCTGTCGCCCATGGTTGCGGCCGCACTCGACACGATGCGATAGCACCGGTCCCCTGTAGCGAGGGAGAGTAAACAGGAAAGAAAAAAAAAAGACAAGATAGGGTACAAAAAAACGAGTGTAGTTTGGAGACGAAAAAAGGTGTTATTGGGGGGAGGGGAGAAAAAGCCGGGCTGACGGGTAGAGATAAAGGGACACAAAATTCCGATCCACACGGTCGCACCGATGCAAAAGAAGCAATTACTGGAGCGGGCGGAGGACTTGAAGCCAGGAATTGGACGTACCTGAGAGGATCTTGAGCCGGGGCGTCATGGGTGCCATGATGGATCCAAATGTGGGTTAGCGGTGGGTTGGCCAAGTCGTCGCCTGCTAGTACACCCTCTCTCTGTACACCAGTCTCGCGACAACGCAGCGCACGCCGATGTCGAAAGCCTTGTGCAACGGCTGAGTATGGAACAACCGCCGGAAGTGTCTTCGTTCAGTGTTGGTCGCCGAGAACCGAGCAAGATGCAGCGCGGCGGCGTTGTGTATCACCGGCAGTGTTCGGTGGGTGTTGCTTTTTTTTTTTCTTGCTCTCTTCCTTTTCGGCTGGAATCCCCCTACCGGGCGGCAGTAGGTCGACAGGTGGGCGCGTCGGTGGGTTCGGCAGGCCTCAGACCCATTCGATTTTGGCAAGCGTATCGAGGCGGGTTGGGGATGACGGGGAGACGAAGCGATTCGACGACGGAGAGGCTTGTCTCGTTCTTTCTTCCCTTCTCGTAGGCTAGGTGGCGCAAAGACGGGAGAGACGTGGACCTTGGTCTTGATGCAGCAGAATTAACGAACGTGACGCCTGGAATGGCTAGTCGAGGTCGTGGCGGGCGGTCGAGCTGAAGGTGGGCTAACGCAACAGGGCCCTTTTGCGAAACGGCGAGGCAAATGACAGCTGCGATAGGAACAAGGCAGAGACAGGTATGTGGGTGCGTATCGATTACTCGCGGGAACGGAATCTGCACGCAAGTCTATGTAACGAATGGATGGTTGACCAAGAACGTGTCGTGTTTCGAAGACTGGTCGGCCGGAAGGACAGCGAACGGGGGGGGCGTGGTCGTCGAAGGAGGCGACGATGGGTTTTAGGATTACAAGAGGGCGAGAAAAGGAAGACGGGTGGGGTGGGTACTGCGCTGTCTGGCGTTTCGTAGGACAACACAGATTCACTCGTGCGAAAGACAACGAGGAATTGGGGTTGAGAAGAGAGATCAGAGGAAAGAAAAAAAGGGACGGGATGGTGAAGGAGGAGGGTGAGCCAAGGTGGTGGAGAGCGGCAATGGCTGGACGAGGCGTGTAAGGTCAGGCACCTCAGCGTCTAAGATACCTAGTAGATAGGCGAGTTAGGTAGGTAGCGTCAGGTACCTCGGGGCATAGTGTACACTATGTATCTGCGCTGCGGCTGGAGGCGGGGGGGATACTAGGTATCGGGCAGTGGGTGCAGTGCGGCAACGCGGAACTCTAGGAACAGAAGGGCACTACAGGCCAGGCCAGGTATTTTATCCAAACCCAAGATAGTGCGCTGGCCGGGGCTGCCTTACACTAGGTCTGCGGATGAGGGATGAGGTGGTGTTCGACGTGTGGTGTGTTTCGGGGCAAGACAGGGCCCTCGATGGCTACAGCTGCCAGTTGGTAAGCTGGCCACTTACGGTCTACACTAGCAAGAAGAGGACGGGCGGAAGGGTGCGAGCTTTAGTTTGGTCCATGTAAGAGCGAAAGCCACGCGGTAACAGCCAGCTCAGGAGCTGGTGCCGTGAGAGCAGAGCGAGTCCAGGTCTGCGGAAAGGCAGGCAGGGAAAGCGACAGGGGTGGCCAGGACGAGGTAAACGTGAAAATCTAGGTACCTAACTATGTACTCAAGGCAGGCAAAGACCTAAGTACCACCTCTTAATATGCGCTAGGCGCCGGCGGGGAGGTACAGAGACCAGAGACACGGGAAGAAAGGGAAAGAGGGAGGATAGGCCCCGCGGGGTTTTGCAGGAGACACTGGAACCTCACCTCCTGTCGGGTCAGTCAGTGTGAAGTCGGAGTAATTGAGTAGGAAGGCGGCCGCGGGAGCCTAGAGAGGCCTGATAGTACCTACCCTCAGGCTCCTCCAAAATGCTTGTCTGCTGCAGCCTGGGAAGGTACGTCGACCTCCTCCTGCCCTCTTTTTTTTTCTCCTTCCTTCCTTCCTTGCTGCTGCTTGCCCGCCCATCACTGGCACCTCCCCGGGCCCCAGACTGTGGGTTGCCAGTTGTGGATGCAGTTCGGGATGGGCGGTGCAAGACGCAGCTTCCCTGCACCTCTTTTTAGTGCTGGCCCGCCGCCCGACTGTGTGTTGTCCAACGGGCAAGGGAGAAAAGGCCCCCGCCTGTGTTGTTCTTGAATGTACGTACCTATCTTTACCCCCTGTGCTATCATCCCGCCTCGCTCCATCGCCCACTGTCACTCACTCACCCATCCATGATCCTGCAATTGCGAGCCAGGCGCAGAGTCATTGCCTGCTTGCCTAGGTACGTACTGGGACTAGCAAATGATTTGTGGTTCCGCGTACTCCGTGCTCATCCGTCACATTCTTTGATGTGCGCGAGCTGCCTTACCTTGCAGTTGAATTGAGACGGTCGAATCCCAACAGCACGACACTTCTTGTTGACGAGCCTAGGCACGTCGAGTTGTAGCTCGTAACTACTCTCAACTCCTTGCCTGCTGTGCCTCCAACCACCCCTGCCACCAAAACCTGATCGAAAATGGCCACCTCGAATGCACGGGTGCATGTAGAGCAACATTGCCGATTCCGTATCGCTCGCGGCGTAGCAACCCTCTCTCCCCTTGACTGGGCAACTTGCCTAGCGCGTCCCCCGTTGGTTGGGTTCCTTGGACAGCGTTGCAGTGCTGGGAAAACACGGCGGCGTTGCGAGCGCGCGGGATCTTCCACCACCTCGCCCGGGGTGGAGGAGGGAGGTTTCCTAGCTTGTTGCACATGTTGGTCGTCTCTGTCGATGGCCGATGGGCGACGGCCGGTGCTAGTGTACGCCCACTCACTGGCCCGGGGGCTAGGCTGCATTGGTCCTGGATCAGAATTGACAAGACTGACGACTTTTCCCATCCCACCCGCCGGCGATAAGGGGGCGGCTTGTACCCCGTATCCGACGGCCCGAATGTTTCTCGACCCATTGGGCGAACGAGAAAGAAGCAAATTTTCCACATGCTGGAACACACAAAAACGACAGAGCGGCCAGGGGAGGAGAAATTTGCAATCGGGGCGCGGTCGAGGGCTGGAAAGCACTGATTACCAATGTCACAAAGCAAGAGGTAGGGACTTATTGTTACTATACGAACTTTGCGAAGTGAGCGCTCAGATGGCAGTCTCCATCCGCCCACAACGTCCCCTCCCTAGTCCGCCGCCCCTCTGGAGTGAGCCCAGCTTGCCAAGGAAAACGACAGTGCGGTAGCAGAGGCGAGCAGGACAGGACAGGGCGGGCGTGCGCGTCTTAAGATGTGATGCAATGCAGAAGCAGTAGCGATGCACCGCAAGAGCCGGCCAAACAGGGCGGACGAGTCGGAAGTTAGGATGTAAACCCATGAAGAAAGAACCAAAAAGAAAAGAGGCTGAGGGAGGAGGAAGAACCGCCCCAACTATGCCGTCGCTCGGACTGCCGCTGCTGCACATCAGCAAGAGTGTCAGCGAACCACCCCAACGTTGTTGGCCGGGGAGGCATCCAAGGTGATCCCCCCAGCGGGCTAAGGTAGTCAAGCAGCAAGCGCGGGAACAGACTCTGGAGATCTGTAAGCCGCATTGGCAACGTCGGTCGTGTCCCTCAGCCAAATGCTGCTGTCCTTGTTCCCAACATGGTGTAGCCCAGCACCCAAGCGTAGGGCGGGACTGGCAGATCGTCCTGCCGCGATGTCGTGTCTCGTCGCGCGTGTCGTGGCCACTGGCGTGGCGTCGGCAGCTCCCTTCTGTCTGACCGACCTCTTTCACATTGCGCCGGAGGTCCGAGCAAGAACAACGCACACGACAGCGTACGGGCAAACACACAAGGTGCCTCCGGAGCTTCGGGGCCTGTTGTAGCCACCACAAGTCTCGCGACATCGACTGACTCTCCTCACACATTATGGAACCTGCAGATTCCTCTCCTCTCCAATCGTATGCCAATGCGGCACCAGCGTTCGTCTCACAGGCACGGGCGTATCCAGGGGTGGCCGAAGGCCGTGTCGTGTTTTCTGCGTGGGGCATTCGAAAGCATACGAAGGACGCGACGCAGTCAAGACCCCCAAGCCGCGGAGGGGACACGTCAAGTAGACCCTCCCAGTGGCTGAGTCTTGTCTGGCGTGGAGCCGCGAACCCGTAACCTTCAGCTTGGATTCCCCGAGGTGGAGAGGGGATGCCGGTCGGAAAATGCTGGCAGCAGGGCGGCGGGCTACAGTCCAGTGCTGTATCTCGGAGCAGGCAGCGTAAGCAGAGCGAACGGCACAGGCAGCACAGCTTCGGCAACCCACCTCGGGCGTTAGGGACGCATACGAGGATGCATCCCTGACTGATGATTGGTGGTCAGCCACGAAGCTGGGGTTCAAGACGGATGTCGAACAAGAACTAGCAGTCCAGTGACCAGTCGGCAGAAACGACGGGACCGTTGCGATGGCGAACGGACCGGGCGGGCTCCGACTCGCCGTGACAAACCGATGGCGGAAACGGGGATGCAAATTGGAACCAATGAGGTCGTTACGAGAAGGAAGCATCGAAACTCAAAAGGTAATTTTGGGCAATCTGCAAAGAGCCACGATGGAGCGAAATAAGGTAAGCTGACCCGAACGACTCTCGTCCCTATTTGCATGCTGTCGACCGTGCGATGTGGGCTGGATACTCATTTCTCATTTCTCTGAGAAGGTGCCGAGAGTCAGAGTAAAAGGAAGGGGCCTGCCCACGATTCGCACTTGCCTCAGTTTCCAATACCCAGGTACGGAGTACCTTGCTTTACTACGGAGTAGGTATCTAACTATGTAGGTGCCTTTCAGGCAGGTAGGTACCAAGGTTACAAGGTAATACGTAGGCATTTAGTAGGTATCCTGCCTAGGTATCTACCGGTAACGTCGGTCGCCTCAAGGAAGGCACGTTGGAGAAACGGATGAACTAGTAATATACGTGACAAGATAGTCGAACCCCAACGAACTGGCCTTGCCTTCCAGAAGCACCAGGTGGCCCATAAAAACTCCTCCATCCGAACAATGGTCACTGAGGTCTGACGAAACAAATGCAACTTGTCACATTGGATCCATCGTCGCAGACCTTACTCGAATACATTAAACGGACCGGCGAATACCCATCGCAATTCAACTCTCGTTCCAGATGCTCTTCCAGCCGCCAAAGCTCAAGCCGCCATCTTCCCCCAGTTTGATTCTCTATGAGACTCTCCGACGGCCTCTTCCCTGGTTTATCTTTCTCCGCGTTAGACCTCGTTCGATGGCTACATACAAAGAGGACCACAAAAATCCTACCGTCCTTGCGACGACCCAGAATGCTGCCAAGATCGCAACCCGGATACGCAGCAGCTAATGGGGACGATATGTTCAAGGTCCAAGATAGTTGCATGCTTTCGGGCCTGCAACCACGACACCACCGCCGTGCATGGCAGCTACCTACAGTTTCAAGACTCGAGGCGAATCAGGTTTTCCGCATCGCCCGCCACCTCCAGCCACAATCCTGCGTGTCTTCTGGCGGGGCCGATCTCCTTTCACAGCAGACCTTTTCGGAGCATCTTCCGTGGCACGGGAATCAATCCCGAGAACGTGGATGAGAAACTAAATCACCAACTCCCTTTGCTCCGTTAATTCCACAGCGCCCGAGAACCGTCGCCCTGCGATCCTCTTTCATCCTCTCGGGCCGTTCTTGGCTCGGGCACCATGCGACTCTGCCCATACACCAAAGTGTCGCTAAGCAGACTGGCATCCTCCTCAAGCTCAGAATCAGAACTCGGCTGCATCAGCATTGTTGCATCTTCGATCGTCCATCTTCAATACCCATAGCACTTAAAGCCCGCTCCACCCCTCGCGAGTCAAAAGTGGCACCTCCGAGTTGGCACCCTGAGAATCTCCATCCTCAGCCTCCTCCTGGCCCCTGGGTGCCAGAGTTCCACAGCCCACAATCGCTCTTTATTCCGAACATGATGTGCGGTAGCACCGCTGGCATCAGCTCTGGCTCGCGTGATGCCACCTCGCGTCTGGTGTACGACTGCTTCTGCTGTTCCCGATGCCACAGATCGCACAAGGTACGCTGCAGTCCGTCGTCGCTCAGCCTTGGTACGGAAAATGTTGCTCGCCCTGCAACAGGCTCGAAAATAGCTCTACTGATATCTAGGTATCTTCGTATCTTCAGAGCACCAGCCGACAAGATAGCTGGCAGAATGGAGGCACAGCAGGACCCAGGTTTAGGAATCGCACCCAGCAGATGCCAGGCACCTGAGCGCTTCAACTCGATGTTACCACACGCGGGATAGACCACATCACATAATCACACAGCTTGAGAAGCGCCAAGAGGTCTCAGAGGCTGGAGCGAAGAAAGGACAAGAGAAGAACGAGCCGGACCCCGGCAGGAGAGCAATTGAACTGCCCCGTTTGCCAGTGTGCACCCTGGTCTCGGCATGCCTGGCGAGCCTGTCCGCGGGATTGCAAATCAAAGGTCTCTGCCCAAGGTCCCAAGGTCCCAAGCTACCCTGCGCAGTCTGCGAATGGCAACGCATCTGCGGGCGTTGCTAAATGGACATTGGCCGGCTCGGTTGCCCTTTTCTCGAACAGTCCGGGCAGGAATCCTCAAATCGCGTACTGTGTCCAGACGGCAAGCTTACATGCAGCAGGCATCAGCGGCCCAAAGCAGAAACATCAGGATTCGGCTGTTTTGTCGCCCGTGCTGCTGCAGCTCAACCTTGGAAGGGAAATTAACGAAAGACCATCCAAGATGCCAAGTTGTGGTGTGGTGCTTGAAAAGGTGTGCCGCAAATCCCTGCAGCCGACTCGCCTTAGCACCAAACTTAGACACAGCTTGATATCGCCCCTGGCGCGCCCCTGGACTGCGGCCTGCCATTCACTGGCACCCAAAGAGCCCCGGCCGAGCCGTCAGTGGTCACTGGCAGCAATCATTCAGCTGCCCTTGCAGAGTGGACTGGTCTTGTCATCAAAGAATCGTCATACCGCCGCCATTGATCAAATTATCGTCCGTGCCGCCTCTCGTCTTTCTTCGACTCGGACGACCGCCGGGCCTAGGTCTTTTCTTGTGCGAGACAAGACAATGTCAATAAGCATATACTACATACCTATCTCTGTGAGCATTCTCAGGGGCTCCGGACCCAACTTTCCTTCTGTCACTGGCGCATGCTGCTAAACCAGGCAGGACAGCCATCAAAACCTGACATCCACTCTGCTTTCTTTTCAACTGCAACTAAGTTCCCTTGAATCCTCCGTCGGCGATTGCCAACACCTCAGCCTCGGGTACTGACAGTTGCTGAGTAGCACTCAATGGTGTAGTGTCTAGAGTTCGAGAACACTCTCCCCCACGTCTGCCGAAGAGAGAGAACCACTGCTTCGCAAATACTAGTGTACACACATCCACTAGTGGAACGCGAACTCGTTTTCCTGTGAGCTGGCACCCCTGGCCCGTCTCTACACTATTAGAAATGGACCAGGGCTCGACTGATGGATGACGCACTGAATGCTACCACGAGCGATTTGTACGGATACGTTCGTTCTTAAGCGCGACACACCGCGCCACAATCATGGATCCCGGTCTATAGCCGTCTCCCTATGGCCCACCCAACCAAGTACTGGCGGCTTCTTCGGAGACTAGACTACTACCAGCTTACCAACATACCTGTAGAGACTTGCGCAATTGCCCAACCCAACGCAAGCGAGCCGTTATCAAATCCGTCAAGCCCAAATTTTGCTTTAACGTCCATCCAAACAAGGGCTGCGTCTGCGTGGTTTGCAAGAGCTGCAGCGGCGAATGCTGATGATCAACGTCTCGTCCACCACCGTCTGCCACACGACACGTCGAGAATACGAGTACGTGCAGGTCCTTCCCGGCGCCTGCATTTCGACCTCGCACAAGCCATCAAAGGAGCTGCAAACCTCGACGCAACTTACTGCACGATGGCGAATGTTCTGATCTGCTGTCACGCCGTACCTGATTGTTCCCAGACCACTGAACCGCACGAGAATGCAATTCTACTTCGCCATTGGTCAGGCACCGCCAACCAGTCTTGACGCCTAGTAGGTAGTCAAGTAGTCTATCCGCTGCTCAGTCCGGACGATCTAGGCTATACACATCAGCGCCCGCGTACCTCCTTAATCCTGCAGGACGACAATGCCACTTACGCCGCATATCGCATCCAGAACCAAATCAATCACCGTCTCAACTCGGCTTTGGGAAAGGAGACTTCAACCAGGCCCATTCCTTGTGCATCCTCTAGTCCGAGGCGTTCCCGTGAAGCTTTCGCCAAGTCTCAGATGTCTCTGCAAACTCGCGCGCTTCAGCGGAGTCGGTGACCCGAAAATCCGCGCCTTGCTTTCCACTGTGGATTAACAACTGCCGGCAAGCAAATGATACGGGGCAGGCAACTGCAGGAAGCCAGCTTGGTAGGGCCAACTGATTCGGCTGGTACAGGCAGCCTGATCTTCACGGAGGATCAGCAAATTGCACAAGTGTCGTCCATTCCGCGCGGAACCGTTCAACGAGCCACCGGATGGCGCATGGCATCCCTGCCCCGGCTCGCTGTTGTGGAGTGAGGTCAGCCTGTCAATAATGCTTGCTTCATAGCTAAGTACTTGTTGACGACTTGAAGTGGCTGTGGCGCATGCCCCTTTCTCTAACTGACAAAATACTATCGGGCCAGAGGCTTCAACTTGGACGACGATCTGATTGCCATCCCGAAGTGTCGAAAGGACGTGTCAACTGCGTGGACTCTGGGGTAGGGCCGACACGTTCCGCTTGATCGACGAAATTGGTTCGAAGCAACGTCATCGTCAATTCGGTTCCCAATGAGATGGTTTAGATCCGACAAGGACGGCCCAAATTCTCCGGGACGGCGGGACCATGCTCTGACGAGGCTGCCAACGTCGCAACGCCGTTGGCGAGCCGCTTTTACGCGAGGTCCAATCCTGGAATGGGATCAAACGTGCAGTGTTCAACTTTATGCCGTCTCTCTTCGGCCCCCAAACCTCTGCCTCTCCGGGACATCAAAAGTAGGCTAGGACCTGGCTCCGTCAATTCGCCTCTTCCATCTCGCTGTTGTGACGATCACGCTAAAACAACGCGGGTCGCGAATGATTCGGCTCCTTGCGAATTGACTCGATTGGCTCTCGTTGATTTCGGATGTGCTAGTTGCACCGGGGCGTTGCTTGGCTCTAGGCCTCATGATGCTGTCTCTGAAGATGACATGAACCTCCCTCGTCTTGTGAGCTCTAGCGCCTCGGTTCACGTTGGGTAGCGAGGGCAAGACTTTCTTAGTTCTCGACTGAGGATTCTGCGGGCAATGCATGTACGGAACCAAGGTTTACCATCGCAGACCTGCGGATGCCGGCTACGCGACGTGTGAGCCCAAGTTGGTCCTGTCACTTGCTGGCCGTTTCTGATGCACGGCTGGGATAACGTGGCGTGGTTCGAGTCGGAGAGTTTCATGGCCCGATATCGCGATCGAGTTGCTGGTGCCGGGCGTGATAGATGAGGTTCTAGGCTTCGTGCCGCATGTCGTACGAAAGACAGGCAGCAAGGTTGACTGCATCTCGCTAAGAGATTACGGAAGCTGCGGCGGAATCTAAGATCAAATTACCAGGAAATTCGGCGCTTGGCTGGTGTCCAACGGCTGCCTGCCTGCTCATCACCACGGTTCGGGACGTGGTCGCCTACCAGGCGGCAAGGCCTATCTTGCGCTTGTTCTGTCTAAGTCGGGAGATCGTGTCGGAGATTTCTCACCGACCCAGGACCCTTTGCGCCTTTGAGATCACGTTGCTTCCTTCCCCTTCGGCTGGCCTTGCTATGGGCTACATGGTAGGCTCGTCGGCCTCGCACACTGCGTCCGAACGCGCCATGCTCGCTTTCTGCGAATTCTTTCTAACTGGACGATGTCATGGTTCGATTCCACCCTGCCCCATCATGCTCTGGTTTCTTTTGTTTGTGTTTTGTTTTCTTTTCCACGTTCTTTCTCTCTGTATCCTTGTAGAAACAGTTTACGCTCTTTTGCTTGCTTTTTCTTTCCGTGGGTGTTGGTAACTTCCTGTCAGACCACCAGATTGAACCGAGACTTTGAAGCTGACTTCGCAACAGGGCCTCCTTCGGGCATCAACACGGGCATCAACACGGGCATCCCGTGCCGAGACACTGATTCCAGCGAAATTTTTTAAAAAAAAGATCTATCTGGCGTGTGCCTAAGTTGGCGTTCTTCGTTCCGTGGGAGCAGCGCGGGATGTGGATGTCGCTCGAGCGGTGAAGCGGTTTGTTGCCGGCCTGGCTGATGCGCAAACGGCTTCCCTCTCTTTGCAAGATTCACCCGCCTCGTGCTGGGCATAAAGATCTGGGATTTGAACCTTGACTGACGCGGCGGTTGATTGCATTTGTTTTGAAGATGCCTAGAGCTAGCATTATCGTATATCCGTGACTTTGCTTCGCCACTACAAGCTCTGCAGCACTCGGGGAAAGACTTGAACCTTTGGCCCCGGGACTCCAGCCTGCCAGGCCCTTGGAATTTGCACGTCTGAAGGAGTAATAAGGGAACGTTGTTTCGGTCTGCCATGGCGTCTAGACCGGAGCGAGCTTTCCGTGCGAGTTCAGGCATGTCACGAGCATGGAGATCGGCCACCGGAAAGGATGGCTGTGCAGAGCCTCCTCCGATGGATCTGTCTGGTACGTGAATGGCCCGGTCTAGGAGAAGCTGTGCAAGCTTTTACCCTAAGCATGGAGATGTCCTCCTCAAAATCGCCTCGGAAGCGTTCTTGATGGGCCTGGGATGGTATACCAACTTGCTTAAAAGCTAAGAAGGTCCTCGGAATGATAAAAATGCAACACATTGCATGGTTTGGTCCAGTACCATGATGCTGGAGTTTCTAGGAAGTCATGGCTCTAGAGTACTTGATAGATCCCCAGAGGACATGTATTTAAGGCAGTTGAAGACGGTCCTTGGCGAGTCTTCAACCCCATGTGAAGCCCTTCCGCTGCATGAGTCTGTCCCTGTCAACGAAGCTGCGGTAACAACTGCGTCCTTGATGTTGCCGTTTGAATGGAACGGCTCTCCATCTTGTGCTGCGTTTAGACTCGATACGACGTCCGTGTCTCTCCGGGAGAGAGGCTGCGGAATAGGCTAGGGATGAAGGACAAGGGCAGCGGTTAAATTCGTTATGAAGTTGTGAGATAGGTTTAGGTAAAACTGTGGAAGTTGGACTGAACAATTGGCCTTGGGCTTGATTGGCATATGAAGCTTCAGAAGCCGACAAAACTATCGCTGTGGCTCGTCTTGCTCGTTGCCCCGTTAGAACTTTACGATGCTAGATGTGCGTTTTATCACGTATTGCGTACCAGATAGTTAGAAATAAGATCGCAATGAAGCAACAGTCTTGTGATAGTTCCCTATCTTCGTTCTCTGGTTTTCCTGGAGTAGTATCCATCACCTCGCTTCGAGTTTGCTGGGCGCAGTAACTGAAGATGTAGCTGTCTTTCCGGACAATTTCGAGTCTTTGACGGCGATCACGATGTATTCACTCCAAATTTCACACCGGCATTGGTGATTGACTTGTCTGGACTTACATCGATAGCATCAAGTTTTAATAAACTCCATCAAAGGCACAACAGCTGGGACCAGTTTTCTCCATTTCGACAGAAAACAGGACGTTTTTTGATGATCGCGTGCAAAGGTAGTGTAATCCCGTTGGAGCTTGAGCAAAGCCGAGCCCCCCGGGGGTCATCACAATATTAACCAACGACCTACCTGGCCACCTTGAAAACTGACCCGGTCGACTCATCACCGCTGTTTCCCCCCTGATCGCGCCAGCTGCCTCCTCCACGCCGGCATCGCCCACTTCTCCATGTACTCCGACTTCATCAGCTGCTCGGCCGTTAATCTCTCAGCCGGTTCGAAAGCCAGCATGCCCCGGAGCAACTCCTCCAAAGCCCGCATCTCGCCCCCCTGGATATCCCACTGGCACGCGTCGGGCGTCTCGCCGCGACCCATATCCCACATGCGCCGGCGGAGCGGGCGGGACCCGGGCGTGTAGATTCTGTGGTCGGGAACTTGGCGAACCCAAGAGCCGTCGGGCTCGAAAAAGTCGTTGCGATTCGTCCAGGCATCCCACCAGCGCGAAGGCAGGGGGCCGAGCGTGCTCACCATTTCGGCTATGATGTCGTCTCGATCCCAGCCAAACGATTCGAAGAAAGGCCGCTCGCCGAGGACTTCGTAGAGGCTGACACCGAGCGTCCAAATATCGACTGCCTGGGTGATGGGTTCGTCAAAGAAGCCTTCTGGCGGGAGATAGAGAGCAGGCGTGTGTAGTTCAGGTTTGTGTAAAACGTCGGCGTCGGTCGAAACCACAAAAGAGGTTCCATAGTCAGATATACCAGCCGTTGGGTCTAGGAGCTGGTCTGCTGGCGTTTTTACATGCATCGGTTAGACAGCGTACGGCGGCGCGTGGGGTCCAATTGGTGCACCATCAAACCTGGTGATAGGTGCCTTGTCCAGGCGGTATCGCTTGTAGAGCTCCTCGCTACCGAGGCATTTGAGGTTTTGAATAAGATCCTGGGTGTAGAGGAGAAAATTCCTTGGATGAAGATCTAAAGCAACGTGAGAAACACAAGATTGGTAGCTGGGTGTCGCAATTTGGGAGCATCAAAGGTCGGCCTTACCACCATGACACACTCCTCGGGAGTGCAGATAGGAAACCCCCATGATGAGTTGGGCCGCCACGGACCTCGCAGTCTCAACAGGAAACATCAGGCTGACCGAGTCTTCCTTAGCTGCAGCGATATTGCAGGCAGCCACTGGATTTTGCACGAGGCAAAGGTGTCGTCCGTTAGGGCCGTCAAACGAAAAGTCGTCAAGTAAGCGTGGGACAAATTGCTGCCCTGGATGAAATTCGCCATCGCGCAGCAACCGGAGAATAGACGACTCGGTTGATTTCGAGGATTCATCCGCAGTCAGGATCTTCAACGAGACGTACGCCGAAGATCCCGACTGCTGCAGGCGTTTATCGCGGGCGAGCCAAATTGTAGAGTAACCACCAAAATCGAGTTTGTGGATGACCTCGTAACGATTGTGTAGAGTTTCCCCTACAACGGTAGGGTGATAGCCGCCGATTCTATAGTTCTCAAAGTCTTCGACGTCGACCTCGGGGATGTAGACCTCCCCATTCGGTCCGTGTGGGGAAGTGCTATTAGTGGCCATCGTCCGGCGAGTGATGAAGAACCTCCTCTTTGGCGAGTGTAGTATTTGTGAGTTTGCTTGCGATGGTTTTAATTTTCGAGCTTGTAGACGGTAGAAGAGCACTGGAATGCGATGCTGCAAACAGGTAAATACCATGGTTGACGACCTGACGAACAGGAAAGGTTAATAAAGAGGTTGATTGAATCTTGGGGCAGTCCCTTACCGTCCGTGAACGCCGTACGCTGGTATTTGGGACGAAATGGAAGACCTGATTGCCTGTCCGGAAAGCATCGAGCCTTTTGAAAATAGTCTCACGGTAATGCTTGTCGATGAGATGTCTTTTCTGAACTCCTGGAAGCTCACATAGTCGTGTTCAATTTGTGATGATGCCTGTATTCCGCACGGTCAACACCACCTTGGCAATTCTAGTCAATTTGTCTGAGCCTATTACCTCTGCATAAATTTAGATGAAATGAAGTCTGGTAACTGGGGACAATTTCTCTACTTTAGACAGTTGAAAAAGACGAAGTTTTTGATGGTTGGGTGCAAAGTGGTGTAACCCCGCGAAGCTCGAGCGTCAAGCATCGCGAACCTACCCTCATAAGCATCTTGCGATCGCCAAACCAGCACATACGACCACACCCATTGGAAAACTCGGGATCCCGTCCGCTCTCCCATAGATAAGCCAATGAGGGCCGGATTAGTAGTTGGGTCGGTGACGACCAGCGAATACCTGGTGTTGTATGTTTTTGGGTGGTTCTGACTACTTTTTGTCTCCACTGACATCGTGGGCTTCGTGCCTTCGTGGGGTGGATGTTTTGGTCGGCATGACAACTCTCCGTGAGGAACAACCTCTGGGCTCGGCAAACTTTCACCTTCGAAAGGAACTCGTAGGATTGCAAATAGACTCAACATTGCTGGAGATGACTGGTGGGTATCCTCTAAATCGACGCTAGCTACTAGATGCGTATGAACCATCGTGAACTCATAGTGGGGCGTTGGTCAACCCCTGTATCCTTACCGACCGCTTCCAGAGTTGCTACTATCACTCAGTTTGACTCATCGGCAAACCCCTACTCCCCATGTCGTTCCTAACACCATGCAGGCATCCATCGGACTGACCATGCCGTACCGGCTCAAGCTCAAAACCTCCCCGTCCGACGTCGGCTTCAAGCCTGCTGACCAAGCCCGGCCTCGGGCCGCAGCCAGTCAAACGTATCAAGCAGATCGAAATTGAAGTCCAGCTGCGTCGAAAAGTCCCAGTCCATGGCGTCCAGCGCGGCGGGGAGCAGCAGTCCCCCTCCCGCGGCGCCGTCGGGCCCTGTGGCGGCGGAGGCCGCCCCCGCCGCCGCGGCCGCCGGGTTGTTGAGGGCCTGGTCGAGGACGTGCTGGATGATGACCTTGCAGTCGGCGCAGAGGTCGCCGTTGGGCGCCGTCGGGCTGACCCAGTCGAGGAAGCCAACGAGCAGGGAGAGCTTCTGGATGATGCTGGAGCGGGTCACCTTGGGGTTCTGCGGGTGGTTTCCGCCGCGGAGGGTGGGCTTGAGGAGCTCGAGGCAGAGGATGCCTCCGCCGGGGGCGGCGTAGGCCATGACCTGGTTTGTGTTAGTAGGGCTCGCCGGCTTGCTACGGGATATATCGAGTGGGCTCCAGGGGTGAGGGAGAAGGGCGCGAGGGGGGGCACGTACAAGCCACTCAAAGTCGCCGTTCATGACGGACAGGCGATCCATGTTGGTCCAGAACATGAGCGTCGTGGAGACCATCTCGTAGCTGACGGCCAGCAGGGCGCCGTCGTCGTGGCCCCGTTTTGCAAGCAGGCGCTCGATGAAGAACATGTTCTGGAGGTGCTCCAGGCGGACGATGAGCCGGACGTAGAGGACGGAGACGTCCATCTTCCTGTCCTGCATGTCCTCCTCCTTGAAGAGGATCACCTGCGGGAGCCCGGCCATAGTCCTCAGCTCTCGGTCCTTGATCTCCCTGGCAAACAGTATCGTCAGCACGAATAGCTCGAGAGCTTGCACTAACGGCCACTCACAGCAAGGTTTCCACAGGAATCACCGGCCCATGACCAAGGGCAATCTCGAACAGCTCATCGCGGATGCGGGCCAGCAGGACGCGGGCGCGGATGAAGGTAGCCGAGTTGAGCGCCCCCTCGGTGTTCCACCCATTCTCGTCCAGGTTGGCGACGTGCCGGGCGAGCGTCGCCTTGTCGGAGAGCAGGTACTCGTCCTTGAGGTCCAGAGGCAGCGGCGTTCGCGCGTAGCGGCGGCTCATGAGCGGGGGCCGGCCGGAGAAGGAGGCCAGGACCTTGTCCATGTAGAAGAGGTACGAGAAGACCTTGCGCTTGATCTCGCAGCCGATGTTCGGGACGTAGGGAACCGTGGTGCCCTCGTCGTGGTAGCCGAGAAAGGTCGATAGTGCGACCGTCTCGGAATGCATCTGCCAGCATGCGAAGCCTAGAGAGGGTCCGATTGTGAGCTTCTTTCCGCGCTTCCCCCCTGAGTCATTGCGGGGACCACTTACTTGCATCGCCGGAGAACAAAGACTCAATGACCGTCCGCTTGTTAGTCATGAAGAGAAGCAGGGTATTTCCTCCACTGCCAGCAGCTTTGGTCAGCTCCATACACGCGCAGATGCAGTACCGGTACTTCATCACGACCTTGGTCCCCTCGTCGACGGATGAGAACTGCATCCCGACATCCGGCCGGTAAGGACCGAGGTACCTTGCAGCGAGCTCCCAGTAGACGAAAAGCACGCCGAGCGACTCCCACCGCAGGTTCGGGCCGGTGAACTGGGCCATCCACTTCTCTGGGTCCGACTCCTCGTCGTTGATGCACTTGGCCGTGTTGGCGCATACCGTGCGCGCGAGGGCGGTCAGCTCGGCGTCACTAGGCGGATTGGGACCATTGAAGTGACGGGGAAAGGTCTCGTAGATGCTCTCGAGGATCCTGCGACCCGCAGGACGGATCCAGCCGTCGCTCGGACTGTGGTGGCTGTCGTACAGCTTCAGGCCGGACTCCCGGTCCGGGATGTTGCGGAGGATGGTCAGACATGTCTCGAGGGCCTGTGGCGTTAGCGGCGGCGAGCACTCGAGGCCGCAGTAGGCCGTGGTGCCGATCTCGCTGATGGGGGTCGCGCCGGAGGCCTGCAGCCGGTTGAGGTTGTGCCGGGTCTCCTCGTAGATGCCGCAGAAGGAGGTGAAGCCCAGGTAGCCGATGCCGAGGACGCTCGGGGCGGCCCCGGTGCTGACCGACTCCGGGCTGGTCGGGTGGCTTGCGGGGACGGCGGCGGCGGAAGCCGAGGCGGCCTGCTGGCCCGCCGTCACGCTGGACGGGGTCGTGGCGGTCGTGCCTGGGGCTGTTGTTATGGACGACCTCGACGTTGAAGCCGAGTGGTGACTGGGCAGGGAAGGCGGGAAGGCGAGCGTCAGGGGCAGAGACGGGGCCCTTGACTCTCTTGCCGCCCTGCGCTGTTCTCTGGGACGCCCGTGTCTGGGTGTCTCCCGCGCAGGGGTGCCGCTGCTGATGATGTACTCGCAGGCTTCTGGATTCTTCGACTTCCTGCACCGGTTACACACGGGCTGCGTGTGGTCGCAGGCGACCTTGCGTTTGCGGCATGGTTCGCAGGCCTGTGGTCGTCCGTTCTTGCGGAAGAGACGAGGTTCGGTCGGTTCCATCTGGGCCACGAACCACGCGGTTAGAATGAACTATACGAATCGATTTAGTAAAATGACGACTCTGTCCCAGATTCTCGGTGTTTCGATTGTTGTGTAGTTCGGGTAGAGTGAGATCGCGAATGTAGTCGGCTTGAAAACGGGGTCGGTCTCGGCTTCGGCATGGATGTTTTTTCGTTGGTGTGAAAAATTCTCGGCATCGGCTCAAAAAGTCCCCTCCCGAAGCCGAATCCTCCACTGGCCCCACCCTCAGGCTTCATCGTGTTAGTAATTCTGAACCGACCATCACCACCATGCTAGACCTAAATCGACTGGCCGACGAGCACGTTGGCAGTTGCAAGGGCTTACAGGGCTGATTTTTTTCAAATGGGGCCCATCGACTTAGGTTCACGGTTCAAGGCATCATTGGCTGCGGAGTCAGTTCACGAGTCTACACGGTCCAGACACCCTCCAAACGTGCACCGGAACCCCATGCCGTTGTACATCCACAGATCCATACATCCACACCGACCCCAGTCTGACTCTTGCCGGAGCCATCAAACTAGGCATGGCGGACCACTTCCTTGGTGCATCAAGTTCGGAGCGGATTTGCGCCCTTCGACATGATGCCATGTACGCTTCCCACGCGTGGCTTGCGTATCCCTGAGTCAACGAATGGCAACATCGGCACCGAGGCCGCGGGATGGGCTTGGATTGGAAATCCAGCATCGGCTTACACGAGTATAAAGACCGGCCAAGCCCTCCCCGAGATTTGAGGTTTTGAAACAATAAAGAGACATCATAAACACAAACAAGCTTCTACAACAGATTTGAGATTCTTTTCTCTTGCAAACCCAACCAACCAACACGCAGATTCCTCTCCTCATGAGCTCCATCGAAACTCAACACCTCAAGGCCATCCTTCGTGACAGCGTCAAAGCCAACATGTCCAGCAACAGCAACTACTACGAATCGGCCATGGTCCTGCCCTCCATGCACGCCTCGGCCATGCCCGGCCGCCCGTCGCATCGTCCCCCGGCCCCGCGCCCGAATGCGGCTGCGATGGCTTCGGAGGTGACTCTCGTCGACAAGAACGGAGCTCCCGTCTTGTCGAAAGAGAAGGCTGACACCGACAGCATCAACGGTACGTCTACTATCTCTTCTTGGGCTCGGCTCGGGTGGTCTTCTCCGCCCACATGAGCTCCATTTCATGGTGACCTGCAATATCTCAGAGCAAGTCGGCTGACAAGACATGCACCAGGCTCGTCACCAAGTCGCAAGGGATTCCTCAAGCGCATCTTGAAAAAGGCCTAAATGACGACGGTTCGATGTCACCATTTACAACTATTATCGTCGATAGGCCGTCTCGGACTCTCGATTCGAAAACTCGGACTGGCAGTCTACCCAGGGGGATGCGGCTGTCAGATTCCTAATGATCCGTCTTACTGAGATTACGACGACGGCACCAACTGGCGCGGCATGCGGCATGCAACCACGAAACATGCACACGCACACGTGCACGCAGATCAGCGCGCTATTCCGAGCGGGTTCCTTGACTTGCTCGGTGTCCAAATTCGTCTGACCGAGTTCACGACCAGCCCTCGGACTGCTAACGCCCGCAAGCTGGATTCGCCATGTGGCTTCCCCTTTTACGAATCATTTCCCAGCTTTTGTTGTTTCTATTCTATACCATTGGATGCTAGGATGGTGTGCTGTCATGATACTGCCGCCGAATTCCTCAGAGATGGGGGCGGGCAGGTCATGCGGCATAACGCCACAGAGAAAACGGCCGTATCAACTTTTCAAGGCTGTCGGATGAGATTGATGGTTCGGCGCACTGGGTTGGAAGAGACGCGAGGGCACTGCCCATGTACACGAGACTTGCTCTCTGGCTTCAGTGTCGTGGTTCATCTGAAAGAAGGACCAACTTTAATGACCTTAATGACATGATTCTATTCAAAACTTTGATCTAATGTCTTTGGCCTGTTGGTGTCGTCTGCGAAAGACTTGTCTTGCCCTCTGTATAGTGAGTGTGGTGTGCAAATGTAGTCTCTTCAGACTGCAAACGAAATGTCAGACTCGGCCTTGGCGGGCATCATATTCCTCCGAACACCTCCTGCCTTCTATCAAGTGGCGTTGGTACATCGTTCAAGTTCTGGCCAATATTTGCGTTAACCACGACCACGCTTCGGAATTTAATGTTGCTATTGGTGAACGTCGAGTCGCTTTGGATGCTTCGTTGTCAGCTTGGCATTGGCGAAGCCCCCAGTGTCTTTTGAAAGGCTCGGCTCACGTGGCCTCGCCTCGAAGAGAGTATTCCTAATTTCAACGGCTCTACTACAGCCCCGAGATCGGTCGCATGTCTTCTTTCAGCCTTCCGACTAACTCTTTCTTTCGGTTAATCCGAGTAGAAGACGCCCAGCCTCTCCGCCTCCTCGCTCTCAAGACCAATGAGCTTACCTTTGAGCTGTTCTTGACGTAGATCTTCTCTCAGAATCTCAAAGGAAATGTTTGGGCTTTCGAAAGAGTTGCAGAATTCATGCTCTGAATTTATTCATTGATGAAGCATTGTGTGAAAAACCAAGCCAAATCTGTGTAACGAGTGTTCCTTGTAGTTGCCTGAAAGATTCCGTCTCTCCACTCTCTATCTCTTCCGACCTTCTAGCAGTTTCTTAACATCCGACTCGAATACATGGACTCTTGTTCCCCCGCTGCGGCAAAACCATGCCGACATGGAGTTCAACCGCAACAGAGCTTGCGGTGGCGATAGCTCTCTAGTGCTCGTCGTCGCAGTGGTAGGCGGTGCCGCCAGGGCAGCTCTCGCCGTGGGAGTGGCAGTTGGCGCTGTTGGGCACGACGCCGCCGGCGCAGCAGAACTCGCAGACGTCGATGGGGCCGCCGCAGTTGGTGGGGGGCACGCAGGCCCGCTCCTCCAGGGCGGAGGGGGGGAGGGAAGGCATGGCGAGGGCCAGGGGGAGGACGGCGAGGAGGAGCTTGAAGGAGACCATGTTTGCTTTCTGAGAAGTTTGGAGGAGGCTGGATGTTGTGATTCTTAGGGGTGATGTTGCTATCGTTCAGTTCGTGTTGACAAAGAAGACGAGAGATGGTTTTATATTCGAGATATCGAGGTCAAAGCCTGCAACCCCTCTTTCTCTTCTCATCCTTCGTTGCAACTCTAGGTAGCTTTGCCTTAGCCTAGAAGCATATTCTCATCCTTTTGCCTTGTTCAATATGCAGAAAATGTACTTTGAAGCACTCATGATCTGCAAAGTGGACTGGAGGGGCCACAGCATCGTCAGATTAGAGGTAGTGTCGAAGAGAAGATCCGCTTTTCAAGCATAAGCTTAAGGTAGTCTGTGGAACTGAACGGAAACCTTCCAGTGTCCCCGCAGGTTACCACAAAAGGCCCTTTAGAACACCTTCCTCAAGCGGTTTTGGAGCGACGAATGAATGGCCGGATGGATGTGTATCGCTGCTGCTGACCGGCTGGACTTGGCCTGCGTCTTCGCGGGCCGTAGAGGTTCTCATAGTGCCAAGAGACCATGTTTTCTCTTTTCGATGTGAGGACTGAAGTCCAGTAAGCTTATCATCCCAGCCTCTCCGTCAGCTTTGAACCAGTCAAAGGCCCTCAGCTCGACAAACTGTACCGACGACGACCTTGATGAGCTCGGCCTACCATCCGCATCGAGCATCGCGGCCTGATGATGGCTTCAACCCCCACGACCCGCCACCTTGGCGCAGGATGTAGAGCTGCCACTTCAAGAGGTTCTAAGACGGAACTTGTAGAGAAATTGAGCGGTATCCTTCGGTTGGATGTGGAGGAAGTCAGACGATGAGCTGCTGGTCGCGTCTTGGCACATGACATAACCCCTGAGAGCCATCAAGGTTCTCACAAACATCCTCTGAACCTCAACTCGCCACTGGTGATCCTGCCAACTACAGGTGCTTTCACACTCGGAACCCTGCAGCAACATGTAAACGCGGCGAGAAACACAGACGAAGCGACGCAATGACCTTGTTGACACCTCTTTGGACCGTCAATATCGGTGGATGTGGCGTCGTACTATACGCAAACAAGAAGGCGAGTTGAGAAGTCGGACCGGGGGCCGGGCAAGATGTGGTGAGACTTGGATTGAGAGCCTCGGGGTGATGTATTCCGAAAGATAGTCTGGCGAGGCAGAGGGCGAGAACTGGATATAAAACAGCTGCTCCAATCGCCTTCGAAACCGAACTCTTCCCGTGTCCTCGGCAGACTCAACCTCAAGCGCAACGAACACCGCCATGGCAGTAACCAGAGTAGTCTTCCTCGCCGGCCTTGCGGCCGCCTTGCCTCAGGGCGGCTCCATTCCCCCGTCTCCCACCGGCGCTGAGTGCTCGTGAGTGTCACTGAAGCTTCTTACTAAACAGACCTTTGCGATGCGCACCGCGAGCCTCCGCTGACCCTCGGCCAGCTTCCACGTCGATCACTGGGACTGTGCTGCCCCTTGCACCACCCGGACCAGCACCCAGCTCCAGGTCGCGGCCACCATCACCAACCTTCCCGAGTTCATGGACTCGATGAACGCCCGGTACTCCACCTCTGGCGTCTCCTTTTCCGGAACCACCGTCGTCGTCCACACCTCGCTGTACACCTTCCCCGGCGGCAGCTTCACCGGCTACGGTGTGTACGACTCCAACGCTCTTCGCAGCGCTGGTTATAGCGTCGTTACGTCGCTCTCCGTCTTCACCACCTGCCCGACCTCGACGCCCACCCTGCCTCCGTCGCCCACGGGGTCGCTGTGCTCTCCTCATGGGGATCACTGTAAGCCATCCTAGCTTGGTTTGCGTACCTGATGCTGATACCGGTGCAGGGCATTGTGAACCTACTAGTTCCCCCTCAGCTCCCCCGGGTGTGACCACCACCAGCCCGGGCGTGGTCTTGCCCCCTTCGCCGACCGGCAGCGCCTGCAGTCCGCACGGTGACCATTGTAAGTCCTCTCTCGGTTCTGATGGACAATAGAGTAACGTTATTTCAGGGCACTGCGAACCCACCACACCGCCTGCCGTTACAGTGACTCCAGCCAGGGGTGGTGGAGACGACACGATCACCTCTTCCGCAACCGCGCCGGAAGCTTCTTGCTCTGCTCATGATGACCACTGGCACTGCCCGCCGGGCGTGGAAGAGCCGTCTACGCCTCCCGGAACGGTGCCAACGCCCACCGATGATGGTCATGATGACGACAACTATCCTGGCACCCCGACAGGTTCAGCACCCGAAGCCTCGTGTTCCGCGCACGATGACCACTGGCACTGTCCTCCCGGTGTGGAGGAACCATCTACGCCGCCAGGCAGTGCTCCCACGCCGCCCGGTGATGCCGAGACTGGCCCAGCTCCATCGCAGGAATGCGAGGCTCACGATGACCACTGTAAGTAACTTATTTCTCTTGAAAAAGTTCGAACTGACAAGAAGCCAGGGCACTGCCCGGACGGGGTTTCACCTCCGAGTACTCCCCCGGGAGGCGCGCCCGAGCCCGCGCCTACGCCGACCGGCACCCACGATGATGACGACCACGACCACGACCACGATGGAGATGAAGAAGCCTGCGTGCCCCATGATGACCATTGGCACTGCCCTGAAGGCGTCAGCCCGCCGTCCACGCCTCCTGGTGCTCACTCGACACCCCCCGGACCGGGCTCCCCGGACCGCCCCACTTCGGCGCCGAGTAGTGGGGCCGGTGCCGGCGATGACGAGTCAGCCAAGCGAAGCACCCTCACGTCGTCGAGATCGCCTACCAGAACGTCCCCTGCAGTGGTTGTCACGGCCGGTGCCGCGAAAATTGCTGATGTCGGCTCATACGCTCTGGGATCTCTGGTTCTGCCTCTTTTCGTCGGCTTGCTCTGATGGGTTTCGGCGAGCGTTGAATTACAGACGTGTATCGCGACTTCTGCTGCCTAAGAAGACTGTCTGTCAGTGTTATCGATCCAGTAAATATTAATAAATCCGGGACACTCGTCAAAATAGCTCTTAATGAAGCCTCAGAATTGAAGAACTTTCAACAGTGCAACGAAGCTGTCATTCCCTGATGACATGGCAAAAAGCGACCCAGGCCTGGAATAGGAGCTAAATAGGCAGAGAAGGAGTCGGCTCTATTTGAAGCAGCTTTCATAGAATAAACAAAGTCTTCTGTCTTCCAGACAATTATTGTACTCACGCATTGTGTTGCTTGTGACCGGAAGTCCTTTCAATCTACTGTTGGTTGTCAAAGCTGAGCTAAAGTCAAAAGGCTTTGTCTTGAATGAACAAGAGCTTTCAGTGTGGGTGGTGGCTTCTGAATCTTTCATTTTTTCCATTGCAGTATTCGGGTTGTGTATTCGTGAGATGCCTGCCTCGCCCAATTTTCGACAGCCCAAAGTGGCAGGCACCGCACACTTACCTCTTTCCTTCTTCGATTTCATTCTCACTCGGAAATATTTGACCCACTGACCTGCCTTCTTCAGAAAACACTTTTAGGGATTCAAGAAGCAGCGAACTGTTGTTGCCTACTGAAAAAAAAAACCGAGCTCGCCCTTTCCTTTTCGTCGATATCCTCCGACTCTCATCTTCAAATCAGAAGCCGTGGCGATACCTCCACCATGGCTCTTTCGCTGCCAGATAACCTCGAAAATCCTCGCCCAGAACCCCCAAGGCCCGACTTCTCAGATGCCGACTCGCCCCCTTGGGACGACAGCATTGCTGCCCTGACCTGCAAGGTTCTCGTCGAGTTCAGCGAGGGCCAGTTCAACGTATGGCTGAGAACCTTTTCCTCCGGGAGGGAGACGGGAACCGTGAGCATGTTCGTCTTCACCGGCCAGCCGCGGAAGCTGGACACGAACCTGGGCCGCGGCACCAAGTTCTGCACCCTCGGCACGCGCAGCTTCCCCGGCATCGGCCAGGAGAACTGCGTGTGCAGCTTCCCCCTCCACGAGTACCAGGACGTCGACTACGTGGTGCCCGTCTTCGAGATCACGACCAGCACCAAGCAGGAGCACCCGTCTCCCTACGTCAGGGTCCCGGAGCCCGGCCCTTACAACAACTGGCCGCAGGTCCACCGGCTGGCGCTGAGGTTCGACCGGCTCGTCAAGGGCGATGTCGTCAGCCAGTACTACCACGCCCACGAGCACATCTTCCCGTACGCAAAGTACAGCGGCTCGCCGCACAGCAGGCACCTCACGGGCCCCTGGTGCACCGCGATGGGTTGGATCGCGGGACTGATGAACTTTGAGTGGGCGGAGCGGCCCACGTTCGACCACTGGGCCCTGACGCCTTTTGACGTGACGCTGGAGAGCTTGACGCCTCGGTCTGATGGTACGCTCTTCAGCCAGCCCGGGCCCAAGAAGGTCCAGGAGCCTCCCAAGATCGCCAGGTTGGGGTACTCCGACGTCCCGCTGACGAACCTGTACGGGAAGGAGCACGACCAAATGTCCATCGGCATTTGGTACGAGACGTTGCTCCCCAGCGGCAGGAGAACCTGCGACTCCTGCTACATGGTAAGTGGAAGGTCGATGTCGATGTGTCTGGGGACGGCTACTGACCAAGTACGACAGTCTACTACCAAAATCTCGCTGATGTACTGCCCGCTCCCGTGCCGGGATTGCCGGCCGAGGCCGACTCCCGTATCCAGCCAGGTCTTTGTGTTCACCTGCGAGTTCTGCCAGTCACTGGGACGGGCCTGCACCTTTACTCCGGAGGACTACATCGACCTGAACGCCAGGAGCTTCACGTCGCTCGGGTACGCCAAGCCTCAGGACATTCAGCGGCAACTGACGGCGGAAGAGAAGCGCACGTCGCTGCTTCTCCTGGAGGGAGCTGCTCAGGCCACGAAAGCCAAGAATGAGGCGGACAAGGGGCCAAGAGAGGGAAATGACGGCCCAAAGACGGGGCCTAACTGAATGGGGAGACGAGCTGGACAAATAACCTGAGACGTAGGAATCACATCTCAGGACGCACCAGTGCTCGATATTATGCGGCCAGGATACAGAGGAAATAATACCCTGTAGTTAGATTGATGCCTAGGCATAGTAACAGAAAAATATGTGCAGTGGGAGTATCGATGTAAAAGCAGTGATGCCGCCCAATCCCCAAACGCCAGCCCGTTTTCAAACCCAAACCAGTCTTGTGTACATTATTACGTGGAGCAATGTCACTCCGAACCCTCCGAGTCGTCCTCATTTTTGGAGCCCGTGATCTTGTTCCACACCTTGTCGAACTTGTCCGTGATCCAGTCCCAGATCCCGATCATGGCCTCCTTGCCCTTCTGGATCGCGTCCTCGTCGGCGCCCTCGCTCTCCTCTGCATCGTCCGTCGCTGACGGGTGAGGGGGATCGACCTGGATGGTCTTCTCCGGTGTCGGCGTCGCTGAATCAGCCGCCGGCGAAGAGCTGGTCGGAGCCGGGGCTGAGGTCTGCGAGGCGGTGTACGCCGGCACGGGGTCCTGGGGCTCCTCGGGCGTGTCCTCGGTCTGGTGGGTGCCGAGGGGCGAGAGGGGCAGGCGCAGGGTCCCGTTGTTGGGCTTCGGGACGAGGCCGACGGAGTCGCACAGGATATTGTAGACGTTGATGTTTTCTAGGCAGTGTTAGTTTGAATTCACCAATTTCCACGGGAGGTCTGCTTACGGAAGTTGTCAATCTGGCTGTTGGGCGGGTGGGAAAAGGCCGGGCCGCGGGCGATGAAGATGGCGCGCATGAGGGGGTGCTCGTGGTCGTAGCCGTGGAGGCCGCGCGGGTTATACACCGCGCCGTCCTTGAGGGCCTGGGCGACGTCCATCTCCTCCCTCTTGACGATGGCCCAGCCCGTCTTGGGCACGATCCACAGCGGGGCGATGCGCTTGTTGTTGGAGAAGTGGTAGCGCTCGGGCATGTCGACGTCGCGGAGGTAGACGTCGAAGTTGGGGTTGGTCTTGGCCTTCTCGGCGAGGCCATCGTAGATGGACTGGAGGTCGTCCGGGTTCTTGGGCCGCAGGCCGTAGAGCGGCCAGCCGTCGGTGTGGGCGATCTTGGAGGTGTCGACGAGGTCCTCGAGCTGGAGGAGGCGGGTGGTGTCGGTGGTGGCCATGCCGTGGTCCGAGACGACGATGACGTTGACGATGCCGGTGAGGTTACGCTGCTCGAGCCCGAGGAACAGCTGGTCCATCATGGCGTCGGCGGCCTGGATGGTGACGCGGATCTCGGTGCTGTTGGGGCCGTACCGGTGGCCGTCGGCGTCGACATTGGGCACGTAGGCGGCGATGAGCTGCGGGCGCATGTCCTCGACCTTGGCCGTCTCGTCCTCCATGCCGGGCTTGTCGAGGAACTCGAGGATCCTGCTGACCTTGTTGTCGAGGATCTCCTTGCCGTTGAACTTGTCGAGGAACGTGGGCTCGACGCCCTGGATGTGGGCCTCGCTGCCGGGCCACATGTGGACCGCGGACCGGATGCCCTGGTTCTCCGCGGTGACCCAGAACGGCTCGCCGTCCCACCACTTGGCGTCCAGGCTGCGGCTCGGGTCGGTGTAGTAGAACTCGGCCTGCATGTCGGGGTCCCAGAAGGTATTGCCGACGACGCCGTGGCTCTCGGGGTACAGGCCGGTCGCGAGGGTGTAGTGGTTCGGGAACGTGACGGAGGGGAACGAGGGCAGCATGTACTTTGGCGAGACGCCCTCCTTGACGAAGGCGCTCAGCCTCGGCGTCAGCCCGCGCTGGAGGAAGTCGGCGCGGAAGCCGTCAAGGCTGATGATGATGGTTGTCGGCGCGAACAGGGCGGTGCCGTTGCTGACGAACTCGGACTTCTTCGTCGACTTGCTGCCGAGCGACAGCTTCCAGGCCGCCAGGACCAGGATCGCGAAGCCGACGGCGATCATGCCGTGGATGAAGACCCAGCGGCGCCAGCCCCGCCTCCTGTCCGCCTTCGCCTTATCCGCCATCTTCAGCCTCTGCCGGTCGAGCTCATCGCTGTCTTCGCGCTCGCTGCTCTCGCCGGTGGAGCTGCCCTCCTTCATGCCGCCCTCCTCCATCTCGTACATCAGCTCGCCGTCCTCGCCGTGCGACGCCTTCTCCATCAGCCGCTCCTTTCTTTGTCTTCTCCTCGTGCGGCGCTGTTGTCTCTTATCCTTCTCGCTGACAAGGTCCTCGGATGACCCATTGCTGGACCCCGGTCGGGCTGCCCCGTCGGCCCCGCGGGTGAAGAGCTTCAGCGGGTTCGGGACGGCGAGGCCGGAGCCCCTGCGCTGCAGCTCCCCCTTCTTCTTGCGCGTGTCGGTCACGAGCTTATCGACCTCGTCCTCCTCCATGAACACTATGCTGTCGGCGGCGCGCAGCTCGCGGCTGTTGCGGGCGCGCTGTTGAAGCTGGTCATCGTCGCTGTCGCTCTCCTGGTCGCTCCGGCTGCTGTGCAGGGATGAGGCGTCGTCGTCGTAGTTGCCGGGCGCCAGGAGGCTCGAGGTGTCGCGGGACTTGGGGTTGAGGCGACGCATCGACATGGCGGGCGGTGGCGCGGCGTCGTGCTGCGGGTGCAGGGAGAGGAAGGGATGTCGTTAGATCATACACTGAAGTTTTCGTGATACGTGTGATCGAGACGGGTCTGTCTTGCTACAATGGATCATGGCAATTCCACCCGGATGGTTATCGCGGTGATAAGATGGTCCATTCCGCCGCTCAGGGTCCTCGAGCGGCCTGTCATTGGCCTAGCGGGCCCCGCCATATTGCCTATTTGGGAAGTTTTGCCTTACGGACCCACGCTGGTGCACCCCGGCTAAAGGTGGAGCTCTTGATATCTTGTACCTGTTGGTCTGAGTCCTCCCCTCCAGCTTTTGACAGGCGCATGTCTTGCTTATTTTAAAGTCCATCAAACACTGGTGCGTTCATCCAGACTTTCTCGGGCGAGGCAACGTTGAAAAACTACTGGTATTCTCCGATGGACTGCCGACCCTGGACTTCCACAACCTGAATGCGAGACCGCAAACCCAGGCTCGACTCCCGTTCTGGTCGATAGGAACCGCGCTAGTCTTCTCGTGCATTCAATAATGGCATGCTGCTCCAATCGTCGACTGGTGTGGCAAGCAGCTGAAGCACCCCTGCTCGGCACCAACGGCATCACAGAGTGATAGTGGCGTCCACTTGCGTTCCCCGATTGTTTGTCTGTCTAAAGTTGATCAGTCGACGATAACGGCTACAATGGAGAAACAGGCACTGGATTCTAGCTGAGTGGTTCTTCTCCTTGCCCTGCGTGTTGGGAGACTTGCCTGGACTCATCACGAGAAGTGGCTTCCCCACAAGACCATCACCCGTCTAGACCTTCGCAGCTCGAGACCTCCGTCGATGGGTTTCATCGGGCGACCAGGGTCAACCTAAGCGGGAAAAGGCTTGTTCCTTTTCGTGCCACAGGCTGAGGCGGCCACGAGCATCACGGGGTCTGCAGTCTTTGCTGATTGGGTGCCCTGGACGAAGAAGCAATATTTCCTATGTTCACCCTCCCATCCGCTGCGCACACCCCTGTCCTGTGATTCTGCCTCCCCTGCGGACCGCAATCGTGGACAGGTCGAGGCCGCCGGTCTCTGGCCGCGGGGTCGCTCTTCCTTTGCGCGCTGCATTTCTCTGGGTCATTCTTCCCGAGGGTCGGCTCGAAGTGGCATCTCCCGCGTCTTCCGTCGCCGGCTTGGAGATTCCAGCCAACTTCTGTCGTGATGCTTTGTTGATACCAGAGTAGTGGTTTTCTTCGCGACACATTTCGGCACTGTTTCCTGCGACATCCGCCCCCAAGACACTACGGTCAACGCCAAGCCTCGCCGGCATGCCGCGGCGCCATGCAGCGAAAACCCACCTTGAACACGGTCGTGTTCCGGACGCCCTCCTGGAGCCGCGTCGATGGGAGCCCGACGAGCGTCTCTAGCCCGGTGATTCCTTGGAACCCCCGCGACGAGGTCATCCGGCGCTTCTCCGACCCGGCCAAGCAAGATGATATCCACGCTGCGGGGTTAACTTACGAGTGCGTTCTCTGGTCTGCGGCTGCCAGGAGAATACAGCTAACCTGGTGTTGAACAGAAGCGCCGAGACATCCTATGCGAGAGCTGTCAAATCACTCCAGGTCCTCCTCAAAGATGAGGGAGCCGTGCCCGCCAAAAGCGGCAAGCAGGAGCTCTATCAAATCGCCAAGAAGATACAGGACGCCAAGGAAGGCGTCCTGGATAAGAGCAAGATGCAGAAATTCGTCAAGTCGCTCGACCATTACCAAGGAGTCTTTGACATCCTGTCGCAGGCCGACTTTTCAGGGCTGCCGCTGATATGGGGCGGGCTGAAGCTCATGCTACTCGTACGAGACCTCTTCATCGACTGAGTCCCTTCTGACTGGCTCTAGATGTCCAAGAACAGCTCCGAGGTCCTCTCCAAAGTGTTGGACGTGGTGATCGACATTGGCCGAAGCCTGGAGAGGATAAGAGCGTACACCAAGCTGTACCCGATACCTCGGATAGTCGAGTTTACGACCGAGCTCTACGACGCGATTGTGGAGTTTCTGGAAAAGGTCATCAAAGACTCGAAAAAGAGCACTTTCAGTAAGTCCTGAAAAGCTGCGTGTGCAGACGCCGGCTGACCAGCGCAGAAAGGGCCATGTCGGACTTTCTGCAGCCCTTTGACGTCCGATATGGCGACCTACTGGCAAAGATGCGCAACATACAGGTCCATATAACGGAGGATGCAAATGTCTGCCTGCACGTACGGCAAGCGATGACAAGCCACTCGATATCCAAGTACCAGACGCTTCTCCCGCTGCAGAGGCTCCAGATGCATCAGAGCTACAAAGGTTGGTCCGCAGCACGCTCCCGCAGACCAAAGCTAACGTTCCCAGCTATGGCCGAGGACCCCTCCGCCTCGCTGTTCCAGGCAATCAGGAAAAACCTCTTCCACGGGTTCGAGGTCGAAGCGGGATACCATCAGGAGCTCGAATCGACATACAAGACCACCACCTCCAAGGCGTGGGTGGAGTGGTTCAAGATGGAGCAGCGGTACGTGCCGTCGGGCTACTCGCACGAGACGAGGGTCATCCAGGCCGAGTGCGACGCGCCCGACCCTCAGCACGCACTGGTATGGAAGAAGCAGCAGCGCACGCTCGCGTCCCACGTACCCTCGGCCTATCTCATCTGGACGCGCGGCATGACGGCCCAGTCGGCCATCGCCTCGCTCGTCGACCAGATCATCTTCCAGAAGACCGAGGTCATGGCGGATGCCGGCCTTGACCTGGAGCAGTTCCGCGAGGCCAACAACTCGCCGCGCGCCCTATGGAACTTCTTCCTCTACCTGGCCACGGTCCTCGGGGGGTGCATGGTCTATGTGACCATCGGCTCCGTCGGCGACGAAGAGGCCGCCGTCGTCGGCAAGTTCGTCTCCATGGCCAAGAGCTGGAAGGGCCCCGCCATCAACGTCACGCTCATCCACCCATTCGGCGAGCAGTTCTCCAGGGTGGACGACGTCGTCAACCTGGACGACAAGTACGACGTGCACCCGTCGCTGACAACGACGGACGCCATGCACCACGTCCTCACGCTGGAGCTCGGCGGGAGCAGGAGGGTCTCGGACACTATCCAGAGCCTGCTTTGGGAGACGGCGTGGAGGGAGGTGCGATACGCCGTTATCGGCATCGCCCTCGCCCAGGTGATCGAGAGCATCCACGTTGCGGCCAGAACTGTTGCACAACATGCGAAAGAGAAGGAACCCGAAGGGCGGACAAAGGCCTTCTCCGAGACAGACGCCGAGCACTGGGTGGCCTCCGTGTCCAAGTGGACGGCGAATAAGTGGTCGATGGACACCCTGCGCGAGCAGATCCAGCGGCACATTGACATCGTCGACATACACCTGCCGCCCGAGATTAAGCGACGCCTGAAGAAGAAGCTCGAGCACCTGATGCTTGCTGAGGAGGGCGAGTTTGGTGCGCGCCAGCTGTTCGAAGCGCAGCGGAGCGCCATCTGGGACGACCTACAGGAGGCCATCCGGCCGGGGACGCGGCGGATGTTCTGCGGCCGCGTGGAGGAGCTGCTCGCCGCCGTGCTGGACGACTATCGCCAGCAGGGCCCCGAGGGCGAGGGCCAATCCAAGACGCTGTTTCTGTACCTGGTCAAGGAATATTTTGGCAAGAGCGGCCGTTGGAAGGACACGTTCTCCGAGGACGCGGGCCTCGTGGCGGAGGGCATCACGGAGGCGATCGAAATTGGGTTCCGCGGGCTGGTGAAGGCGCTGGCGGGGCCGGGGATGTAATTCGCATATGTCCATAAAAGCAAACTATCATCTATCGTATCACCTAGCACCACGCGTAGTATTCGTTGTCCTCCCACACCGGCTCGCCCTCGCCTGTCCACCGCAGGCTCGGGATGCTCCCGTCGAGGCGCTCGTCGAAAATGACCCTCACGGCGCCGTCGGTGCGGTCGCTGACCCGCTTGGCCGACGCCGCGACGCCCTCGTCCGGGTTCCACACCAGCACCTTGGCCAGACCCCAGTCGGCGGCCTCGAGCACCGCGGCGTGCAGCAGCGCGGTCACGTCCGCTTCCGGGTCGCCCGCCACGCGCAGCACCTTGAGCTTCTTCTCGCGCAGGTCGTGGTCCCAGTATACCCAGGCCCTGCCGTCGGCGGTCACGGCGCCGCGGCGCTCCACCTCCCGGCCCGTAAGCTCCTTCGCCATGAAGCCGTCGCGCGTGAAGTGCCAGAGCACCTGCGCGGCCGACGGCACAAACGCAACGTGCGGGCGTCCGTCGTCCGGCAGGCTCTCCAGCTTCTTCCTCAGCAGCGCCTCGTCCCGCTCGCACAGGGCCGGCACCTCATCAGCAGTAAGATAGCGCACACCCTCGGGCAGCGCTTTGCTCAGAGCGCCGGCGTCGTCCGGGATCAAGGACACCTGGAGCGACGGGTAGACGGCCCACCCAAGGCGGGCGTAGTACGCAGTCCCGATGTCGCTGTACAACACACTCGCGCGCGAATCCCGGTCCATGGCCTCCTTGAGCCGCGCGAGCAGCAGCGCGGCCATGCCGCGGCCGCGGTGGGCCGGGTTGGTGTACACGGAGGCGATGGCGTGGGCCTTCTCCTCGCGGACGGCGCCGCCCCCCGGGGGGCGCACGAGGAGGGTCTTGGCCGTGGCCTCGCAGGAGGTGATGATGTGCTCCGGGTCGGCGGGGTCGAAGAGCACGTAGTAGCGGCAGCCCGCCGAGAGCTGGGTCTTGGAGAGGGCGGTCTCGCGGGCGACGTAGGCGTCGACGGAGAGGGGCGGGGCCCAGGAGACGCCGTTGAGGCGCCAGGCCGCCTCGCGCTGGGAGGGGGTTGCCGCTGCGAAGGCGAGGTTTTTGGTGTCTGAGGGGTTTTGGGTCGTGGCGATGTCGGCCATGGTGAGGGTGGGTGAGTGGGCGGGTGAGGTGTAAGTTGTGAGCGAGATCGACGGGGTTTTGAGTGAGCTCGGGTTGCCGGCGGCTGCTTCGGTGCGGTGTTTAGTTGAGAAGTTGAAGCTTGGGGAGAAGATTGTGAGTAGTGTGAATGTTTGCCTCGTGTATTATAGACGACTTACTCGGTGGGTATAAATTGTCGCGAAGGATGGAATGGAACCGAGTTGAAGTCAGCCTGGGCTCCGGGTGGCAGACTCGCGGGCTGTCTGGCTGCGCGGGCCCGGGGGCTTTGTATAGCGGCCCGGGGACCTGCCCAGCGGGGCTAGGGAGCTGCCACCCCACTGTGACGAGCTGGCTGGGGTATCCTAGAGCCACGCCCTTCACTTTGACACTTCTTCCCCCCCCCACCACCGATGCAACTGCGGTAAATTTGTCCCACGACCACGACCGGACCCAGCTGAGCTGTAGAGTACCTGGTGGTGTATGTTCACGGCCGCCCAATCAGCGGAGACGGCGATTGTTGTGATAGAGAGTCCGGTCTATGGCACGAACTGGTGAAGCCAAGTGTGATGGCCAGGGACGAGAAGCTGCCTGTACTTTGAGAGAGTGCTGAAAATATTCTGCCTATTCTCTGGCTGCTTCTTCCCTCTTGGCTTTTCAGCCTACTTGGTAACCGTGTTGTCGTCTCTGGTGTTATCTCCTACTGGTATGAGTTATGTTATCTACTGTATCACATGACTTGCACTTTGACTTCATCTCAGACGACATTTCCGAACTCACTTCACGAAACTCAAGACTTCAGTAGTGATCCTAGAATTTGACAAAAGTACTGCACTGGCCCGTAATGGGCAAACTAACAACTGGGCAGTATTTCCAGCAATCACCATAGATTCCAGACTTTGGGTGGCAACAAGTAACAATTAAGCAATGTTTACTTGGCCGGGACTAGAGGTTCTACATTGTGAGATTTTATCTCCGGGTAAGGGTTCCAGATTTTTCTCCTTTGGCTTCCAAAAAACATTATTTGCTTCCTTCCGCATTCGTCTTCTGTGATGAAACAAGCGTCCACAAATAATGGGATGAGGCAAGTGCTAGTAGGGGGAGTTGAATTTCGAAAAAGGCAGCAACGGAAAGCGTTGCTCAGCAGGCAGCTTTGGTGAATTATGGCAACTGCGTTCCTTCCTTTTCAGTCCTGCTCTTCCTACATCACCCGCCGGTCTTCGTACACCACCATTATCCGTTCTTCCTACACCATCAACATCCCATCACCTCACAACCGGTGGTATCACCTCATCATCGCAATGGATCCGCCTCCTTACCAGAGCTTTTTCTCTGATCCTCCGGAGAGCCCTCCTGACTGGGATAAGATGGAGGCCGAGGGTGAGTCTCGTGAATCCCGATTCTCCTGTTGCTGTCGTTTTCACTCGAAACGAAGCTGATGGACACATAGCCCGGGCCGAAGTGGCGGCCAACCCAACGAGAAAGCTCACTCGTTAGTCAATCCTATTCCCCATGTGCACCGGAGGCATGGGGGTTTACCCGCGCTTCACCATTGAACAAGCTCTGACAGTCATAGTCCCCGCAGGAGTTGCCGAGAACATCGCCTGGTAAGTGTTGCTCGAGAAACCGCGAATACCTTCACTGACTTTTGAGTAGCGCTGCTGCAAAGCCCGTGGATCCGTGGCCCGAAATGCCCGAGGTCACCCACGACCCTGCCCTCGTCAAGGTAAGCTCGATGAAACTCCTCTTTTTCCTCACTTTGGTTCATCTTTCCAATCTCCCCCTCTTGAACGCATGAATATCGCCACCATAGCACGCCAATGTTTGTGCAGCAGAATACTAACATACGAATAGCGACTCTGAGACCAAAACGCGGCTCGGGCTGCGCGTCTCTCGGAACTTCGTTCGAAATCCAACGAGAAAAGCGCCTCTGAGAAGGACAACGCCTCCGACCAGGCCAGCGACGGCGACAAGAAGAAGCCCGGAGCAGGCAAGAGCCACGTCGGACCCGAGATGACCACTGAGGAAGGACGTCTCGCCGCGGCGCAGATGCCCCCCGATGCTCAGAAGTAATACGGCAAAACAAGCATAGGAGGGAGAACGAGGCTACCGCCAATGCCTGGGTCAGCACGTTATCCAATGCTACCTCGAGCGAGAGCGTTGGTTGAGGTGGAGGGATGGATCGGACAAGACATGCGTCCCATCGACTCAACAAGAAAGCGCTCGGAGGTATTTTACAGGCTTTAACTTAGAAACAATGCAAAATTGTTGAAGCTACATGTGCGCAAGACCTCTAGGGATTCAAGTGAGCAGAATGGGCAAATACCCTCCTTGACTGAGCCACTTGCATGCAATGAAGTCGCCATCCCATCAACTCAAGTTGACTTGGAAGGAATCTTTGAATATTTACATTTCTTTTCATCAATGGCTTTCGTCTGTGCCTAGGGCTGACCAAGTTCTCTGACAGCTCTGCTCGAGGAGGAAGCGGTTCAACCTCTGAGGGTAGCAACGAATCATGACCTCCTCAAGCTTCTCAGGAGTTTCAGCCTTCGCCAGCTCTTCTTCGAACGCCAGTACGTAAGCTCTAGTGGCCTCAATCAAATACGATCCATCGATTTGCGAGGCTCGCTTGTGGCCAGGCACAACAATTTGAGGATCCAAGGCTGCAATCTGATCCAGAGACTGTAGCCACATTTTTCTCTTTTCCGGTGTATTGGCTTCGGCAAGGAACTGATAACAATCCCCGTACACTATGTCACCGCACACGACGAGCCTAAGGTCGGGGACGTGAAGGAATGACGAAGAATCCGTATCCGAGTGCGGTACATCGATGCCTTGAAGCAAGTGGCCGTCGATGTGAAATATCCCGTCCGCTGGCAATGCGTTGAGGACGTGCTGGTCGCCTGCAATCTGTCCCCCGGGAAAGAGCTTATCCCAGAACGCCAGGCTGCCAGGCCATTGTTTACGAATGCCGTCGACGACGGAGACGGTGGCAACACACGTAGCCTCTGGGAAGTGGCTGAGAATGACGGGGTTGCCGAGGAAGTGGTCTCCGTGCAGATGCGTGGTGTAGATGTAGAGCAGCTTCTTGCCGGGGGCTGTCTTTTTGATCCAGGCAGCGAGACCTTCGGAAAGTTCGACGGTGGCCGGCGTATCAACCAAGACTGCCGAGGTTGGCCCTTGGATGAGGGTACAAGATATTGGTGAGAACCATCTTTTAGATGGGTCTGAGTGACCGGTGGCGATGGGTGCAGCCGGTGCGGTATACACGTCGACCTGAAGACTGCTAGCCATGATTGACGATGTGTGAGGAGCAATGATTATCAAGGTCTGCCTGAATTCGTGTGGTTAATCAACAGATTTGTCGGTCGCTTCCTATATGTAGATTTCTCGATGAATGATACCTCTCTCTATCAATACCTCATTACCAAGGCCAGCAAGGACAACGTCAAAGCGGTTGACTCCGGCCGGGGAACACGAATACGAGACGGCGGAAATGCATGCCAACCTATGTCCGAAAGAGAATTGCTAATCAGAACCATGAACAGGACGAAGAATCGTGTTCTGAATCAATACACTTTGCCAAGCCGTGCTCTATCCCCTCGGTAACAACCCATCTGACATGATCAAGATCACCCACCGGTATGCAATGTTGTAGTTATCGCCGATGTAGGGTTAACGCGAGTACCATAGTAAGCCAGCATGATTACTGATCTGAGCCGCGGCCATCAACTCCAAGTTCGCAACCCATCTGACAGGTATTGGTAGCTACTGCGGTTCAGGGAAGGTGTAGATGGTCTGGACGTGCATGAAAATGTCTCAATAGGCTTTCACAAGTTCGCGTCTCCATAATTTGAAGCATGGCATGTGTAAGCGGTTGGGACCCTAGGGGACGAGAATGCTGCCTATGGCGCCATCAATGTCATCAACTTCAATCGTTCCGACTCGCTGTGACAAGCTGACGTGCGAAGTGAACTCATCGTGGATCGGTCTAGCTAGATTTTCTCGGAGTCGACGTTGACGATATAAGTTGGGCCAAAAAGACCGTGTCTACACCAAGGTCCCATCGGACAAGACCATCGCCTCAATCTCAGAATCTCTGATCATACGCCTTGACTTTGACTTCAATCAACATGGGGTCGACTTCTATTCGAAACGTGCTCGTCATTGGTACCAGCGGCAATGTTGGAACGTCCGCAATAAAAGCACTCTTGGAGGACGGCTTTCAAGTCACCGGACTTACTCGAGAGACTTCGGTGGCATCGCTTCCAGAAGGCGTCACACACGTGAAGAGCGACTTTTCAGAGGGCCCACTGGCGAGCGCCTTCAGGGGACAAGACGCAGTGGTCAGCACCTTGTCAAGCATTTCACCGGCCGGCGCCTTGGCCTCTCAAATCTCTCTCGTAGATGCGGCCGTAGCTGCGGGAGTCAAGGTATTCATTCCCTCAGAGTATGGGGTCGACACATCCGATCCATCGGCCGCGGAGATCATCCCATTCCTTGCCGACAAGATCGAAACCCTCAACCATCTGAAGAAGAACCAGGACAAGATTTCGTGGACTGCCATCGTCTCCGGAGGCATGTTCGACTGGGGACTTGCGATCCCTGGCTTCGGGGGTTGGGACGTGGCGGCCCGGACTGTCACAATCTACGACGGCGGAGACATTCCCTTCGAGGCCAGCAACCTCGACCAAGTCGGCAGAGCCATCTCGAGGTCGCTGAAGAAACCGGAGCTCACCAGGAACCAACACGTCTACATCAACAGCTTCACCGTCACCCAGAATCAGATTCTCCGTGCGCTCGAGAAAGCCACTGGAGACAAGTTTAGAGTTTCTCGTGGTTCCGTCGAAGAACTTTGGCAAGCCGGCGCTACTCAAGTTCGGGACGGGCAGCTGCTGGGTGCCCTGGGGATGATTGCAGGTGCCGTTTATGGAAAGGGAGGACTGGCACAGTACTCCGCCAAGAACAGCCTTTGGAATGAAAAGTTGGGGTTGCCGGAGGAAGATGTTGACGAGTTCTTGGAGCGCTACATTGCGGGAAAGTAGGGACGCTCACTTCATGTCGTCGCCAAGCGTCTCTATTATCATACGACATCAACTTAGTATCTGGGCTAGTAACATCACGTGTTATCTGTCAACCTTGCTCCAACCTCATGGCTGTAATCTCAAAAGTTGTTTTGACACCTCTATTTGCCTGACACTTCTATCCGAAAAGGGGGACACGGAAATTTTCTAAAGCTATCAAATTTACCCCATTTTCTTGGAAATATGCCTGAATTGAGTATGTCATTTATAAGCATCACGGTAGGAACTATTGCTCATTTGGCAGAATGTGGACCTCGACACAAAAACTCTGAGCAACTTATGAGAGGCAGCCTTTGCCCTTCTCCTAAGGTAGGATCCCCCGCAGTGGGCAGGCCGCTAGGTCGGCATGAATTGGTCATAGCCGGGAGGTCTGGTCTTCTCCAGCTGGTTGAACGCAGGTCTACATACCTCCCTTTTCTGGACTTGCAGCCCTTTGGCTCACTCCGGATAGCCGCATAAAAGCCCGACATCGCTCAGCAGCCAAACAACATCCTAGAAAACACGAGAATCCTGGCCGAAATCAACAGGGAGGAGGCCCTTTTTTGTCTTGATTATTTCGTTTTCTCGAGTGTCCAGGATTGAGGAAGTTTGTCAGGTGCTTTGACAACACAAGTACAAGGGCAGTGGCAGTGACAGCTTTGGTCAAGGACCAATATTACACCCAAGACATTTCTTTCTGCTGCCTGTGAATTTCTAGGCTGTCCAGGCCCCTGCAGCTGGACAGGCAGAGGTGAATGTTGACGTACCTGCCGCCCTTCTATCCCCTGCCCTACCCCCCAAGACAAACGGGCTGCCTGGACTCAACAGCAAACATATATGTTGGTTTACCAGGGGTAAACACATCTCGCACGAGAGGTTTGTAAGTGAAGCAAAACACGTAGTTTCGTATTAGATCTCGAGGGTTGCTTGTAGGTAGGAAGGTTGGTAGGCGGAGCCCGATCCGTGGAGGAGGATAATATCCGAGCTGTTATCGGTCGTATCGCGTTATCGATAAGACCTTACGCCATCCTCCATGGATTGACAATGAGGGCTCCCCATCTCGAGCGTCATGATGCCATGAGCCACAGTAGCCCACGGCTACTGTAGGCCATAGGAGCTAGCCATGGGCATCCCTTCTACCTAATATTCCGACAATATATGATCACTTCACCCATCCCCATGCCGGCTCGCATGTTTTATCTTCACATCTTTTCTGCATTCTAAGATTTTCAACTCGCAACAAGACAGCTGGGAAGTTCAATATGCATTCCAGGATTGGCAACTCTCAAGAAGACAGCTGGGAAGTTCACCTAGTATTGAACTTGCCCATCTTGCTCACGGATGGAAAAGGTTCACCCACCTCTGGTATTTCACCCCAAGTCCCTCCCTCATCCAGCCCCAAAAGTTCCAGGGAGCTTGCGACTGATTGATGCCGTTACCAGATACCATCAACATGGCCAGGCCTTTCCCACGCCGTCGGGTAATCACAGTTGTGATGGCAGTTGGCTGATCCGAGAAGGACGCGAAGAAGATCCAGACCATCGCCCCACGACAATGACTCTTCTCCCGGGAGCCACACACACGAGGAGCCGAATTTTGTCTTTATCCAGCCTCAGGTCATCCGAGGATCTGGGCTCGAGAACATGTACCAGGATAGCGACGGCTGGGTCCAAGTCCCTCGCCGGCTTCTCCTCGTCGGCATACAGGTCAAGGAACGCCACCCCGACAAAGTCCACCCTGTCAAACAAGGGCGTCACGTCTTCAAGATTGATGACAGGGGGCACGTGTGAGCTGTACACCAAGGAACTCCCAGAGTTCATTCGTGTAACGCCAACCTGGTGCGAATCGGAAAGAGGGTTTAGGCGCGGCCAAAGGTCGTATATGATTCCCAGTGAAAAGATCACTTATGGAATTGATCGTACACAAACCCCCAGCTATACCGGACTGACCACACCCTCGAAGCCAACAAGCCTTCGACATGAGACGATTCACCACGATTTGCAGCTATTCAATGACTTTCTCGACCAAGCTGCCTCCCAGAGGACGGACTTGGCCAAGATGGGAGTCCACGAAGGCCTGCTCGATTACATGGATACCAGGATGATGAAAGATGGTTTGTGGACTTTCTTTCCAAAGGTACGTGCTCTCTGGTGTAAGGCCAATGATCTGGTTCTGACAATCTCAGTAAGCTTCAAAGGTGCCGGATATGAGCTGTTCAAAGGGAAGTTCCCAACGCCCAAGCAACTGTGGGACAACAGGCCGGAAATGAGATTCGATCTGTTCCCACGCCCACGACGCAACCCAGCCCGCGAGTTAGCTCGTGGGGGCTATGAGCTGCAGAGTACATACACCTCATGGCCGCCCAATCAGCAGAGACGTTCACATCATCCATGCTTTCGATTGATGGGTACAGCTGTCAGCTGTGGGATCCGGTATGGAGCGCGAAATAGGTAGTTAGGCAAGGCGTGATGATGGCCGGGAATAAAAGATTGACTGAACTCTGATGTGTTTGAACATCTTTGTCTCTTCTCTGCCTACTTTTTCTCTTCGGCATTCTATCGTACATGGCGCTAAGTTCGTCGTCATCGCCTCTGCCGTAGTCTGTCGTCGTCTTCATTCGGGCGGTAGGTATGGCAATAAGACGACAGAGGCAACAGCGAAAGACAAAAGACAACAGCGACGATTGAGACCGAAGTAACAGTTGGTAGTGGTATAGAAATCTCTGCCAGGAGGCTTGGCTAATGCCGGAGGGATCAGGAAGGGCGCCTCGTCGCGTTTACGCCGCTTCGCGTTCCTCCGCTACCTAGATGCCAGCCTCCCCGCTGAGCTCTCTATTGCGATGCGTCTACAGTGGTCCCAGCCTGGTTACTTCTTCTCCGCCTCGTTCTTCTCCGCCGCGATCTTCTTAGCCGCCTTTCTCTCCTTCTTTCTCTTGGCCTTGCGCTCCTTGTAAGCCGCTACCATGGCGTCAATCTCGGCAGCTCTTTGAGCAGCGTCCTCGATCCTGATCACCGGCCATCTGGGGATTACGAAGGGTTCTTCATCTTCCGAGGAGGATTCTTCCTCTTCTCCTGAGCGGTGTCGTTTTTCCTCGCGTTCGCGCTCCCGAGCCTCTATGAACCTCAGTGCTTGCCGTCTGGAAATTTCGATGTTTTCCTGGCTATGTATTAGCATTCTGCCCTCTCGAGAAGCGGCTGTGCATGGAGGTTGTGGGCTCTTGACAGCGGGTCACAGATGGCTACTTCAAGACGGCGCTGCGAACGGCAACGGCCACCAAGAGGCACCACTTGGCAAAGCTAGTCATAATGGCAATATTCGGTTCCAAACACATGATGAAAAGGGCAGCTCATGCAAGAACCGAATGGGAAGTGCTGGAACTTCAGACTTACCTCAGGGCTGAGGATCGAGGGAGCTGGATCTAAGTCAATGGCTCCATTCTCGTCCGACGCAGTGGCCGGTGGGCTACCCAAGTCAGTACAGGCATTTGCCGTCCAACGAGGGACACTTACTTGGGCTCGTTGACGGCCGCGTTCGCTGCTGCTCTATCTGTCAGAAACCGAGTCGCTCAATCGCCATCGGGCAGGAATAGTAAATCCCATGTCGTCTAGCGCTGGGTGTTTGGGATTGACTGACGCGATGGCATTTCGTAAGGTATCGCTATATCTGTCAGTACTCTGTTTCCATACAGATATCTGAAATGCGCGAAATTACCATTTGCAAAACCTCGTAAATGTTCGGAGGGTCGGGGCTAGGGGCCCTGAAGAGCACTTGAAATGGTCGGGGAGCCATGGTGGTGTTGTTGAAGAATCGCAAGTGAGGCACGTAACTGCCGCGTTGGATGGAGGTTTCGGAGCAGTTGGGGTTGGTTGTAGGGCCGACCGTCGGTGCGGCAGACCGCTTTCCACGGAAGCCTGGTGGTATTCACAGTATTCACTCCAGAAGGTTCCACCTCCTTCCTCATTCACCTCTTAAGCAGTAGCGACAAGAAAGCTTTCCCGCTTTAAAATACTGCTGTTACATGGAAGAATAATCGCACTTGCGAAACACTGCCCTTCTCTGAGCTGCCTGGATGACAAGCTATCTACGTTATAGTAGTCCCTCTGGTGGTCATTGAAGTTGGCATACTTTGGGATATCTAGTCTCCCCCAGTTGGTAGGATACAGGTTGCCCCTTTATGTCCCTGTAACCTTTTGGCTCTCTATTAGTTATGAAGGTCCTGCTTGGAGAAGTTGGCGGACCGAAATGCAACCTCCCGCGGCGCAAGTTCTCGTCGACATCCACGTGGGTTGCGTCTACGAGTCTGCAACCAGCCAGTGGGGTATCCGTGGGCTTCTCAACTGTGTCTTCAACCTCCCCGCCGGCGAGAGAGTCATCGTCATGTCGAGCAAACAAAAACCATGACCCTCGTCGTTGCCCCGCAAGAGTCGGCACCTTGTCCATTCCTGAAACCATTCCACATTAGAAAACACCAGCAGAGTAGTGAATACTTCAACAACTGAAATGTCACCAGACCGTGGAAATTCGCACACACATACACTCATAATCGTAAGTGTGTAAATCAGGCTTGTAGCTTCCGGCTTAAGACCCAACAGCCATCAAGAAGCATCGCAACGGCTTGCTGCTGATGAAGCTGAAAGTCCACCTGAAATGATATTCTATGAGTGGGAAGGTGCCTGCAGTTTCTGTCCTGAGCCCCTGCCTTGATTGTTCAGTTCAGCCTCCTCAGGAGTACCTGAAGTACCTAGGCACCCACAGAGCCCATCCCCTTCCTTGTTTCCATGCCTGCTACCCGGGCACCGAGACAACTTTCTTCCCTTTGCAACTTTTTTTCTTTTGTTTGGATCTGAATTCTCCAAAAACAGCTCACTGCCTGCCCGTCTGCCTCCAGCCTACAGTCACCTGACTGAACCCGATGGACTTCACCTCACCTTCACCTCAATTTTCTTGAGCCAAATTCTCTTTCTCGGGCCTTGAATACCCTCTTACTCTCCCAGAAAATCTGGCAACTCTTTTCTCACTTTGCAATCATCACCACAAGAGACAGGATCGCAGTCTCTCTTCTCACGACAAGAGACTGCCACCATAGTCTCTCTCGTCAACCGCACCTTTCCACTTCACATTAGCTTTTATTTTCTCCTGGTCCGATTCTCTCTTTCCTTACGTTCCCCTTCCCCTCCCCAGAAGACCCGTCAAGATCTTCCCTTCTCAAGCGTCACCGCAAGAGGCAGAGTCATAATCATCTCACATCCATCCCCTTCCTCCTATCAACCATCTTCACCTCAGGCGATTTCCATCTTCGACGGTATCTTCGAATCGCGTGCTGCAAAGATGGCTTCTCAAGCCTCTCGTCAACCTCACTATGCCGTCGAAATGAAAACAGACTGGAGTGTCGACGATTCCGTCGAAGTCATCGACGAATTACCTTGGGCTCACCCTCTCCCGAAGGGCGCCAGTGCCTTCTTTGATCCCGGGTACCTCAGCTCCCGACATTTCAAGGATCACTCGACTTACGTCGCAGTTCGTCCCTAAACGTACGACATGTCTGGCGTCGTCGACCTGTTTAGCGAAAATGGAGGATGGATACAAGTTCCTCATCGACTTCTTCAAATCGGTGTCCGAATCACGGAAACATTCGACCGCCACCACGCCGCCGTCGAGAAGGTAAAGACGAAGCTCCCGGACTATGAGCTGAAGCCTTTCAACAAGGGCGACCGAGCGATCTGTGAAACGCTCCATGTCAACGGCATTCCGGATATCATCATGCTCGTGCCCATGGAGTACGACAAGATCAAAGGTCTAGTCACTGGAGACCAGGCATACCCTGTTCCCGCAAGCTGTGTCGAGTATGGCATCGCACAGACAAGTAATCCTGGCGTCGTCGGCCTTGACACCATTCCCAAGACCGTCGACCTCAGCACCGAGTCCCATGGAGAAAAGTTGAAGCTTTCTAACGACTTGATCGCGGCTATCATTGCTGACAGTGACGATCTGCTCAGTCTCGACGGACACTTGTTGGATCTTGGCGACCCCAGTCTTTGGGTCCGGAGGAAGACGTACAACTCTGATGGGACTCCCACAGGGCTCAACTTTACCGGTGCGCCGCATCGGTTGTCCATTGACACTGCAGACAAGAACCGCAAATCCTGCATCCTAGGTTCACGTCGTCGGCCCGATGGTACGCTCTCCAACTTTAGCTTCAGCTGGTCACTTCACGAGATGAAGGACATCGACGTGGTCATTCCGCACATCGAGATAATGGCCAATGCAGACGTGGAACACCACGCGCCTTGCATGATATTCCCCAAAATTGGCCCCTACGACATCTGGAACATGGCCAGTCGCGTTGGAATCAGGGTTGGCTATCGTGCCAAAGATGGAAGTACCCACACCCGATACTTCCACTGCCAGGAAACGACCTACCCCTATGGAAAGCACAACGACGAGTCTCGCCACAACGAGTTCTTAGTTGGCACCTGGACTGATTCGATGGCCTGGCTCGCGACACTCCTCGGCAAGACCTGGCTCAAGCGTGACGATTTTGATCACTGGGCTCTGACCCCATTCGCTGCCAAAATCAAGCACATCGAAGAATCTTTCCTCTTCCAGAGTCTTGTGGTGACTGATCAGGCCAGTGGCGGAACGGTCGAGCCTTCGCGTCTGAGGACGCCCCCCGAGTCCGTTCAAGAGCTTCAGCATTTCAATATAAGTGTGTGTAAGGAGACGTACGTTGGGTTTAAACCCAAGTCAGTTACTGGACGTGAGAGACAGAGTTGCGATGCATGCTATGTGGTAAGTCTTTCCAGCTTTCAACAAGAATTCACGCTTAACAGTGGTGCACAGAGCAACTTCAACGACATGATCAGTGTTAGCAGCACCCACCAATGCCGCCCCCAAGCCTACCAGCTCTCGCATGGTCGCACGATCTTTGTTTGTGAGCATTGCCGCATCCACGGCCGGGCCTGTACTTTCACTCCGTCCGAGAGGCTTCGGGAGGATTTCAACAATCCCCGTGGATTTCGGACCTTGGGCTACGTCCGTCCTGCCAATGTATACTGGGATATCACACCTGGCCGTATTCCGTCCATGCACATTTTTGATGAGGCTGACGAAGTTGAGGGACATGAAGGACACGTCTAGATACAAGGTAGAATGAGAGAGACAGAAGGTAGCATAAGAGAGACCGAACGCTTGTCCCAGTTCCCCTTGCCCTTTACTAATGATAGTTGTGCCGTCAACATTCACATCACCTCCGGCCCCTTTCCCTACCAAGAATAGCTAGTATGCCCATGACGGGCCAATCTACTCTTGCCTCAACCAATCTCAGAGATCGCCACTAAAGTCTTGATTTCCGTGAAGCTGTAATCATGTCGTCTTGTGGTCCCATGAGCTCCCATTTGCTGTCGTGCTTTCCCATGTAGCCCGGTGTGGCCCTTGGCATAGTCTCATAGTAGCACTACAACAGGTCATGATTTTCCTTTGCTCAGTACAATTCTAACTACTTAATCAACGAAAAAGCCAAGTGTGCATTTTAAAAGCTTGAAAACATGTTATTACTAGCAAGAGATGGACACTGCAAATATAACTCACGTAGCTGTAAGCAGGAACTTTGCGCTGCAGTCAGCCTACACTTCAGTTTGGGAGATTCTTAAGCAGGGCCTTCAGAACCAAAAGGGGGGAAAATCGGAGGGGGGGAGACAGGGCAGGCTTTCTCATTCCAAGTTTCCATCGATACGCATATCGTATATACCTCATAATACCTTACTTATACCTAATTAATGACATGATCAGCGCGCGAGCGCCTGGTCCGGCTGGTGAAGGAACGTGCCCCTGATCACATCTCCCATCTCTAGGTGCGCTTGCGGGAGCAGACGAAATCCAAGCCAAATGTGTTAGACGTTCTCTCATGAGCTCTGGATACGTTTACCGGCGCAACATCTTCGCCCGGAAAGTGTCATGTGCAAGCCCCCGAGTACAGTAGATTACGCGCACGAGACACCGATAGTAACAGTACCAGAGACTACTATGAGCAAAAGCGCCGGGGACGACAGAGACGACGACGGACGATGACAGACGACGGACGACGACAACAGATACTGGCCCTCGGGTGATAACTGGCGAGGACAGCAGGGTCATGGAGCAGAAGCAGCTGGACCTGAGGCAGAACTATAACAAGTAGCCAGTTTCTTCAGGTCCATCCCTTTAGCTCTGACAGCCTACTGTCCTCGGTCCACAAGCCAAGTCTGCCGCTCTCGCCCGACTCTTTTGTCACCACCAAGGTCTGAGTATCTGTTGACGTAAGGGTATTGCTCTCGGATCGACTCGATATCGGCAGCTGGGGACAGAACGTTGCGCCTGGACGGAGAACGTTGCGCCTGGACGGAGAACGTTGCGCCTGGACGGACAGATGTCTCTAGGGTTTTCAATGTTTCTACTCCACAATCGCCTGTTTCGCACATCGGCAAGGCAGAAGCATGATCTAGGTTCGTTCGTTGCGGAGTGTGGGCTTGAGCTGGCCATCGTGGTTCGTTTCGCTTGGCTTCGAGGTCGGCTACCTAGGCGGCTTTGAACATTAGATTAATAGTGGAAACAAGGAGAAAGTATCTAGAAAAAAGGGCGTGGTAGGAGGGTTCTTTGCCAGTTGGAAAGATGACTGTTCTTGACGTGAGCCTTAGGGAAAGGAGATCGCATCAAATGGCTCTGCTGGTAGTTTGGCATCGGGTAGGGCACGTGATCCGGCGTGAACACGGCCTTGTGGGGCCGCCCGATGGCTGAATTGCGGGCCGAAGCTCGCCGACCTCATTCGGACCTTATGTCAACGACAGATGGTGCTAGAAATCTCCCGAAGTCCAGAGAAGCCATGAAAAAAGGGACAACTCCACGGAAAACAGTCGAGTGTTGGAAGAGGTTGAAATTTGATGTCACGTGGGTAAGATGACGCTCGAGTGTTTTCTTATCTTATCGTGATGCTACCCCTCATTCACAAATTCTTTGCGCTCGCTTGGTATTATGGGGGTGGCGGCGGCAGGGTATGCCGCCGATCCCACAACAATTCGCCTCCTGTAAATTTTCTCCCTTTTTTTCTCTGATGTTGCTCGGCCGTCGGGGGAAATTTTGGACTGGCGCCATGGCAACCCGCATGCTGTAATGCAACTGCCCCTCTTTGGAAGGCATTTGGTCGAAGGAGAGAAAAAAAAATAGTCGGCCTTGTGCGAGCGGCGGCTACGATGGCCCTGGTACGCTGCACGTCACTGGATCTTGATCAGACTTTTCAAAACGACCCCGCATCCCGCCAGCTGCCCGCAGCCAGCCTGTCACCCTTGTGTAGTACCTACAGCCACGCTTGACGGGCTTATGCGTCTTCGGCGTGAGCAGGGGGGGGCACGGTCGAGGTGCGGTCAAGGGGCGGCGGGCGCTTGTGCGAAGTTGACCCCTCGCCGAGGACTGTCACAGATGATCGAATCCTCAGAATGCTTCGTGGCTGCTGCTGCTGGCGACCGCTGGATCGCATTCACCATCCTACACTGCAAAAACTAGTAGAGCATGGCTACATGGTAGTACACTGTCGGGACACACAAGGGTAGTGGTGGAAGGAGAATCTGGCGCAAGGACAGGGTCTACGGAGGGGCCTTGATGCTGTGGATAGCCCGTGGTCTCATCGTATAATGCAGCAGAAGCAGAAGCAGATGCAGATGCCAGAGGGTTGCGGCGCGGTTTGGGTACGGTTTAGGTGGCTGCGAAAGATACGCCAGTTAATGGTAATACGTGCTAGTACGTGACTCATGCCGAAAGGAGGGTTGGGCTCACTGCTCACCCTCAGACGGATGTCTGGGTTCCAGGTTGGGCTGCGCGGCAACCTTGCACACCTGCAGGGATGAGGAGGGGTGGAGGGGCAGCACCAGAACCGACGGAGCCTTATCGCCGTGGAAGTACTGCCTCGTGGGCAAGAAGTACCTCGAGTAACGACGCATGGCGTTCGGGACAAAGCATTTCAGGTGCTGCCTGCTGGGGTGGAAAATTTTGTGCCAGAGCTGAGACTGAATCGAGTTGCGATGCGCTGAAGACATGGGAAGATAAAGTTGGCGAGATAGGAAAGGCGACCTACGCTGCCTTGAGGCTGCCACGCAAGGAGATTCTCCCTGTCAAATTTGATCATGATTTGAAAACTCTGAGATATCTGATAGAAGCCTCTTGTTGAAGTCTGGTGGTTGACATCACTGGGATCTGCGGCCAGAAAGTCTGGAGCTCTCGTAGTGGGGGCAAATATGAGCCGACAGAGACACCACTGCCTGTCCGTTTGCATGGTGTGTTGCCCCGCCAGGCCACCGCTGAGTGCCCCGCCTCGATTACAGCACTGAGCATGAAGACTCGAGCCAAGCAGAAGAAGGCTTCTGATGTTTGAACCCATCCAGTATCAAAGGCAACGGCAGCTTAAGCGGAAGGAGCGCAACTTCTCTATCCAGAGCCCTAGGAGGTTTCGAGATAGACAGGAAGGCACCCAGGCTTCTCTTGCAGTTTGGGAAGTCGTTCTCTTAGAGAGACCGCTATTTCGTGAATGCTCTGCAGTTGAGTGGGTAGGTGGTCTCCAAGAGAATGTGGCGACCCGTACCCGCCCACAGATACATCGTGGGACTGAAAGATACTTTGTCTCTGCGAACTGGGTACCTAGAGAGCAACAAGCCGCAAAAACAAAGGCAATCCAACCAATCAAAGTCAAAAGAGACGAAGTTCAGGGCAAAAACGAATAAAAAAATTCGAATGGGTGTGCCCTAGAGTGCTCCCACGCCCCGCAAAAAATTCTGTCCCCGTCCGCGGTGTCGTCCAAGGTTTGCCCCTCCCCCTCCTCGTCTTTCCCCCCCTCCCAATACCTCGACTCTTAAAAAGCTCACCTCCCACCTCTCTCTTCAGACTCCTTCGGTTCTTTTTCTCTTCGTCTCGCATACCTGGTTTTCTAAGCAAACCTACCTGCAAAGTAAGTCGCTCTTGCATCTTCTCATATCATCGTCGTGGTTTCTCTCGACTTCGCCTTCCTCTCTGCTCTTCCTTCCTGTTGCCAACTACCACGGTTGACGAGAACTTCAAAACTAACCTTCCTTCGTTCAGCTTTCACTTCAAACCACACTCAACTTCCCGATCATCCAACACCGCCACAATGGGTAAGGAGGAGAAGACTCACATCAACGTCGTCGTCATCGGCCACGTCGACTCTGGCAAGTCGACCACCACTGTATGTGCTCCTCGACTACCACATCGAAGCAACACAACCTAACCACACATACAGGGTCACTTGATCTACCAGTGCGGTGGTATCGACAAGCGTACCATCGAGAAGTTCGAGAAGGAGGCTGCGGAACTTTTAAGTATACCCTCACCTGCAACTCAGACGCCCTACTAATTGTTTCTACAGGGCAAGGGTTCCTTCAAATATGCTTGTCGGTTTTGCCCGTTTTTTTCGCTTCAAAATGTTATATTGACGATTTGGCAGGGGTTCTTGACAAGCTCAAGGCCGAGCGTGAGCGTGGTATCACCATCGACATTGCTCTCTGGAAGTTCGAGACTCCCAAGTACTATGTCACCGTCATTGGTAAGGTCCACTCTTCTCCGGAAATTGAAAAAAAAAAAGAGCTGCGGAAAACTTTTCCCGGATATTTTCTGATTTTCCTTGATCTTTTTTTTTGGGTTGGTGTTTCTAACGCATATCAGACGCTCCCGGTCACCGTGACTTCATCAAGAACATGATCACCGGTACTTCCCAGGCCGACTGCGCTATCCTCATTATCGCTGCCGGTACTGGTGAGTTCGAGGCTGGTATCTCCAAGGATGGCCAGACCCGTGAGCACGCTCTGCTCGCCTACACCCTGGGTGTCAAGCAGCTCATCGTTGCCATCAACAAGATGGACACCACCAAGTGGTCCGAGGACCGCTACCAGGAGATCATCAAGGAGACCTCCAACTTCATCAAGAAGGTCGGCTACAACCCCAAGACCGTTGCCTTCGTCCCCATCTCCGGCTTCCACGGCGACAACATGCTCGCCCCCACCACCAACGCTTCTTGGTACAAGGGCTGGGAGAAGGAGGGCAAGGGTGGCAAGGTCACCGGCAAGACCCTTCTCGAGGCCATTGACTCCATCGAGCCCCCCAAGCGCCCGACCGACAAGCCCCTCCGCCTGCCCCTCCAGGATGTCTACAAGATCGGTGGTATCGGCACTGTGCCCGTCGGCCGTATCGAGACTGGTGTCCTCAAGCCCGGCATGGTCGTCACCTTCGCCCCTGCCAACGTCACCACTGAAGTCAAGTCCGTCGAGATGCACCACGAGCAGCTCTCCGAGGGCAACCCCGGTGACAACGTTGGTTTCAACGTGAAGAACGTCTCCGTCAAGGACATCCGCCGTGGCAACGTCGCCGGTGACTCCAAGAACGACCCCCCCATGGGTGCCGCTTCCTTCAACGCCCAGGTCATCGTCCTCAACCACCCCGGTCAGGTCGGTGCCGGCTACGCCCCCGTTCTCGACTGCCACACTGCCCACATTGCCTGCAAGTTCTCCGAGATCCTCGAGAAGATCGACCGCCGTACCGGCAAGTCTGTCGAGAACAACCCCAAGTTCATCAAGTCCGGTGACGCCGCTATCGTCAAGATGGTTCCCTCCAAGCCCATGTGCGTCGAGCCCTTCACCGACTACCCTCCCCTGGGCCGTTTCGCCGTCCGTGACATGCGTCAGACCGTCGCTGTCGGTGTCATCAAGTCCGTCGACAAGTCCGCTGGCTCCGGTGGCAAGGTATGTTCCTCCCTCTTCCCGCTCTGGTGTCTTCAACATCTAACAACCTTGTCAACAGGTCACCAAGTCCGCTGCCAAGGCTGCCAAGAAATAAGCGACTTAACTCTCCCGGGTTGGGTTCTGAGTACGCCCGTGGCACACCCGCCATGGATACTCACTTCTACGGCTTTACGAATTCCCTTTGCGTGGCATGAGGACACATGATCTGGTTCGGAGCACAGGTATCGGAGGATGGATGGCTAGGATGATACTACGTCACAAAACTTCATGATACGTGCTTAGTAGCACCAAAAATAGAGTCCTAGAAGTGATTCCCTGTTACCCCTCTTGTGCCTCTTCGCGTGTGACTTGTCTTTCAACTAACTGTGACCTTGACAACAACGCTTCAGCGTCGCGCCTCCATTTGCCGCCCTCGCATTGCGCTACTAAACTTGAGTACAGAGTGGAGCTGTTAGATTCGTCCTATTCTGAGCCTGGGAAAGTGACAGCGCTGACCTTGGTGTATCCCCAACTCAACCAACACTAGAGCCTCGAGTTCTGAACTACAGTCCACAACTGGTCGCCTCTCTGGCTTCAGCAACCTCTCCGCGTAATGCACAACATGCGCGTAAATCTCGTTCGTTTTGATGAGTCTATGTATGGTACAAGGGAGGGATATACTACAAAGATTACACCTGATGTACAAAACTCGTCCGCAAATCTTACAACCTGCTCTCCTTTAGCGACGCGCCGCTTCCATCATCGCTCTTGCTCATCTTTCGTCTCAGTCTCGTCCGTCAAAGTCTCGTGCTCTGTAGAGTCCGCTTCCAGCGCCCTCAGGTATTCTTCCACCCCGCTCGCCTGCTCGTCGACTTCGACCTCCTCCGCAACAACCTGCCCTGCCTCCTTCGAGACCGCCTGCTCGTCGCCGGCAGGCCTCTCGCCAACCCACACCACGGCATCGCCGCCGGCCAGCTTCTGCACGGAGTCCAGGTACTCCCTCCTCGCGAGCTCTTCCCCACCGGCAGCGGCCTCGAGAGCCAGCTCGACGCGGCGCCCGCCGTGCAGACCGGCCTGGATGTTGCGGTACTGCAGCCTGTGGCCCTCAAACTCCACGTTCAGGGTGCGGCGCATCTCCAGGCCCATGAAGAGGTACTTCGCTGGCTCCGCCGGGGGCGCGCCGCCCTTTACGGACGGAAGATCGGAGAGGGTAATCTCGGCGCGGGGGTTGAGGCGCCCGGCGAGGAGATCCAACTCTGCGCCCTCGATGTACTCGCGGAAGGGAGATTGGTCGAGCGCTGAGGCGGACATGGTTGACTGCAGGGACTGGGAAAGGCGCACGTCAATGGGTTGCGCGGGCTGGGCGACGTCGACGGTTGTCTCGTCCAGGAAGGCGACGAGGCGGGTCGAGCTGGCGTCCCAGGGGAGTGGGCCCTCGGCGACGTCTTCCGGCACGGGGATGTGGAGCTGCAGCAGGCCCGGGAGGGACCGCGAGGTTTCTTTCTCGAGCGAGGGGTGGGGCCGGAAGGAGAGGATGAGGGATGTGACAACGGGGTCGTCGGACGGGGGGAGGGCCTCCGACAGCGCGGCAAGGCTTGCGGGAGGTGGCGCGGCGGGGCAGAAGACGTGGCTTGCGTTCGATGATGCGGTCGCCAGGGAGAGATCTTTTTCGTAGGGGTGCAAGATGTGGCCAAACGTCGATGTCGTAGCGCCGTACGGCGTGCTCCACGAATCGCCCGACTGCGCCGGAGCTTCAAGCGGCTTGGGCAGTATGTCGCTGGCCAGAGTGGGGCCGGTGCGCTCCCGGGGCCCGCCGCGGGTCGTCGGCGCGACGAAGCGGCACAGCGACCGGAACCTGTCCTTCCACGCGAGCTTCTCGCCGACGGCGGGGTGGTAGTTAAGTTTGCTCTCCTCGTCCCGGGCGTCGTAATTCAGCACGACGGAGGCGTCTCTCGGGTGGATTGCTTGGTACAGCAGGCGGCGGACGGCTTGGTCCATGGGTTCTTGTGCGCCCTCGGCGCTATCGTTTTTGAACCACGAGACGTGCATCTGGCTGGCGGTTAGAAAGGAACCGATTCACAAAAGCGCAGCACTCACCGTCTGGTCGTCTGGCGAAAATGTTATGTAGGTCTTGGTCAAGAGACCGAGCTGGTTGGCGAACGCGTAGGCGGACCCCTCGGGGAACCAGCCGGCGGAAAAGTGCGCTGTGACCATCTCCTGGTAGTACTCGTCGAGCTTCTTCAGAATAGTCTGCGTCTTGGCCTTGGTGGCGATTATGGACAGCGCCTTGTGTCGGGTGGGAATGATGCTTTCGTTGGCGTCCAGGTAGGTCTCCCTGATGTGGCTCATGCGCTTGTCGTCCCCTATTTTCGGCGTCAGTCACCGTACACCAACACGAGCCACTACTCGATCCAACTTACTCGCCAGCAGAAGAAAGAACCGATCGTGCAGCGTGGCCATGAGCTTGCCCTCGCCATAGACCATCTCCCTAATCTTGAGACGCCAGACGTCCCTCATGATCGTGGTCGCCAGCCTCACCTTCGGAGGCCCCTGAACCGCGATCGACTGCAGCGGCACCCACGGTGCCTCCCTCTTGAGCCATTCGTACTCCACCTCCTCCTTCGGCCGCTCCTCCTGGATGTCGCCCGTCTGCCGCTCGCTGTACGCCTTCAGCTGCTTGCCCGTGAAGCCGTCGTGCAGCACCTTGTGCAGCGCGACGAACTCCTCCTGCGAGAGGATGGGGTCGCTCGGCCGCAGCTCGGCGATGTTCTTCAGCGCGTCCTCCACGGAGATCTCCCCCGTCGCCGACTCGATGGCGGCGTTGATATCCAGCGGCGCGTGGACAACGGGCTCCTCGACGGGGAGCTTCTTGCGCTCCTTCTGCGTCCTCTCCTCGCGCATGACGACGGTCCGCGCCCGCTTGCCCAGCATGACGGCCTCGCCCAGCTGCGCGGACTCGAGGTATACAGCCCGACTCCTCAGGAACTTGTGATCCCGGCGCTCCTTTTTTACCATCTTTTTGAAGAGTAAGGTGCCTTCCGGTGCCGTTGCCGGTGCCTCCGTCGGGGCGGCGGCGGGCGCGGGCTCGGCTGCTTTACTACCGGAGTCGCCATCCTGCTCTACGGCCGTGGCTTCCTCCGGCGGGGCCTCCGGCGGCGTCCGAGGAGGCTCCTTCTCTAGAAGTGACGAGCCGGACTTTCCAAAAGGCCCCGAGCGTTCGTCCTTCTCTTTTTGGGAATCCGCTTCGAGTCGGTCCCAGGCGGACTGGGAGCTGTACTGCCGCCGGAGCAGCAGGTCGGATCGGAACGGTGTGGGCTTTCGCAGGGAGCTATGCGCTCTGGGTCGGTCGAGGATTCGTAGTTGGCATCGCAAGCACACGCTTCGAGCGAGAACTGCCCGGGAAATCATTGGGTATTTTTAGCTTGAGGAAAGGCGTCGAACGGGCTGTAGTATCTCACTATCGCAGCAGTCCTCTCCAGCGTGCTAGAGCTCCCATTTTTTCTGCGACGCCAGCTGAAGCTTTCACTGATTAGATAAGAGATAAGATAAGTAAATCGGAAAGTGGTCCCCGACAAATGGCATCGCGTCGCGTCAATCGCAGGACCTCATGAGCAAACCTTACATTAATTAACCACCGCTGCGCTGCGTTTTTCAAACTTAGAAGTGCGGCTTTTTTCATTTTAATACAGATCTTTTTGAACCACTGTTCTACCTCTCTTTTACACACACACACGCCCTGGCACGATGCCTCCCTCCAATAGAAGACGACGACCGGTAATGCCCCGCTGCACCTCGGCCCCGATGGCAGAAGCTAACACCAAGCAGGTGGAAGACGAGGAGTCGGAAGAGGAGGCCCCACAGCGCAGACAGCGACGCAACGACTCGGAAGACGCCGAAGAATATGGGGAGGAGAACGGCGCTATGGATGCAGAGGCCAGCCCAGAGGCTCAGCTTGCCAAGAAGCTGGTCCGCTACGCCCTCGCCTGCGAGTTCTCCCGCACGCCGATTCGCCGTGACGGAATTAAGGAGCGAGGTAGGGCGGCTTTGCTTCGTTTTCTACAACAACACCGGCTAACACCTGCTAGTCCTCGGAGACCATGGCAGGTCCTTCAGGAAAGTGTTTGATCTGGCGCAGCAGCAGTTGCGCCTGGTCTGGGGCATGGAATTGCGAGAGCTACCTGTTAAGGAGAAGTACACAATGGCAGAGAAACGCCAGGGTAAGTGTTGGCCGACTTCAACGCCTCTTTCACTGCTAACACGGCGCAGCATTAAAGTCCGGCTCCCAGGCTAGGATCAGCTCCGGCGTCTTCGTCCTCTCCACGACCCTGCCCGCAGCGTACCGCGACCCCCGCATCCTCGCCCCAGCGAAAGCTCCCAGCGCCGAGTTCGAGGCCGCCTACGTCGGCTTCTACACCACGATCGTGTCCCTCATCACGCTCAGCGGCGGCGAACTCTCGGACCAGAAGCTGCGGCGGCAGCTCAGCCGCCTGAACGCCGAGGAGCGGGTCGCCGGGGAGAAGACGGAGGACGTGCTGAAGCGCATGCAGAACCAGGGTTACGTCGTTCGTAAAGTGCAGAAGAACCCGGCATCGCAGGCGAACGACGGCAGCGAGGACATAACATGGCTCGTTGGGCCGCGGGGCCAGGAGGAGGTCGGCATCGAGAGCGTCATGGGCTTCGTGCGCGCCGTGTACGGCGACCAGGCCGACGACGAACTAGAGAAGCGGCTTGCGGTGAGTCTGGGGGTGCAGCCGGCGCAGGATGCGGACGGCGACGCGGACATGTCGCAAGCGCCGGAAGCGGGGCCGTCACATTGAAGGACCGGGGAGTGCGGGAGAACCGGCGAGCGGAGGGCTGTCAAGAGTACAGAACAGGATACCCAGTAGCGGAAGCTCCGAGTGTGTGTATTAAATGACCAAAGCGCAATGAACTTTTAACGGGTATCTATGCCCCTATGATGATTCCCGAACGGACAACTCCCCCAACGCCAGTGTGTATATCTCGTTCTCGCCTTCGAACAACTCCTCGTGTTGGACGGCTGGTGCAGTCGCTCGTAATCGCTAATCTTCGCGTACTGGTGGCGGCCCGGCAGGTTGCATCATTTTCTGTCAAACGTCAGCGGCACGTTCTCGAACCCAGGCAACGGAAAGGCTAGACACGTACCCTGATCAGCCTCGCGCGCAGGAGCTGCGTGGGCTCGTTCTCGGCGAGCGCCATGTAGGAGAGCATGGGCGGGTGGCCGGCGATGGACGAGTACGTGTCGCGGTAGATGTTGGTCTTCCACTCCCAGCTCGTGGTGTCGGGGTGTCCCGTGCCGACGTACTTGGCCTGGAGGCGCTCGAGTTCTTGCTGGTTTCGGAGCTTGTCGGCCTAGAATTGGGGCGTTATTAGCAGTCTCGTACGGTCTTTTGGGGGTTCGAGGCGCACCATTATGTCTGTTGTTACTGGGTAAGGAGGTTGCAATTGATGATGATCGCTGTAAAAGTTACGGCAGGAGACTTCAGCGCCTGGATGCGCCGGGTGAAGCTCGGCAGGCCTAGCCCCGTCAGGAGGCAGGGGAAGGACCGTGCACGGAACGTCGACAACATGTCCGACCCACCTCAGTCCTCAACTGCTTTAGGTCACTTCAATTGATTTCAGCACCATCGATGTTCCCTAGCCAGGGCTTATAGCATTACCATCAAACAGCACCATGGCACAAAAAGCTTTGTCGGAGAAGCGGAGGAGGCAGCAAAAAGCGGCCGAGTCCGTCGTCAAGATCAAGAAGAAGTGCGCGCAGGACCACGGCAAGAATCACGTGGCGCACTGCAAAGAGTGCTACGGGGAGGTCGTGGACACGATTAGGAGCAGATACGCCGACTCCCCAAACGAGTGGTTCTCTAGCAACGCCGCCTTTCTCAAGAACCTGGACGGCCTCTTTGCGAAGCTGAAGGACTTCAACCAAGACCTCAAGACCATCCAGGCGCGGATCGACAAGGAAAAGGCGAAATGCTACCGCGAGACTCTCCCCAAGACCGCAGCTGGGCGCGCCGCCGCGGCGTTCATGGGCAAGGCCAATTTCCAGGCCGCGTTGGAAGACGAGGAGAAGCCCGTCGCCGCCCTCATCGAGGATGTGCGCAGGGCCGTTGGCAAAGGCGTCGACGACGCGCCGAGCTCCGAGGAACTGGCTTCTAAGTTCAACGAACTGGTTGTGGAAAAGGAGACCGACGTCCTCATTGACGTGTTCTTCCGCGACCCGAAAACGGGCGAGATCCCGGCGTCGTGCAGCAAATACGTCGAGAAGCTGCGGTCCGGGGTGTCGATTGAGGACGTCATGGCTGCCATCGACGCCGACAGGCCGGGTAGGACGCAGGCCGCGGCTCAGATGGACAAGCACAGGCGCACGCTCAACGAGCTCAAGAGGGCGCAGGCGGCTCATGAGCAGGATAAGCTCCTTAAAGCTCAGAAGCGCCAGCAGGCCTCGCCACAGCCGCCGCGTGTCACCAAGGAACAGTACGACCTCCCGCCTTGCCATGTGTGCTCGGGCAAGGTGTCGACGGAGGGCTCCATCTCTGCGTGTCCGTTTTGCGTCGTCTTCGCCGAGCTGAGCCTGACTAAGAGGACGGTCTTTCACTCGGAGTGTTACGCAGATGGCTTGGTAAGTTTCTTGTCTTGGCCAGGAAGACGAGGTTGAGCTGACGACTTGTCTGCGTAGGATGAGCACGTTCAAAGCGCCCACGGCTGTGCTGCTGGGGACAACTGCATTCAACTTAAGGACGAGGATGAAGAGATGGGCGGCAGCGGCGACGGTCCCGTCATCTGCGAGGAGTGCGCGGAGAACCTGGGCCAATGCACCGTCTACTGCTCGGCTCAGTGCGCGAGTTCGGATTTCCAGGCGCATCGCGAGGGGGTGCATATTCCCAACTGGAAGGGGCTGGGCACCGACGTCGACAGGCAGTCGGAGCACTTGGTCTACGAAAACGTTGGCAGGACCAGATACCACGTCAACGACATTTCCAAGTTTGTATGGCGGCTCGAGGACGCGCTTGAGCGTATCTTCGAGGCCAACAACCCCGATGTCAAGGTTGCACGATAGTAGAGGTCACTCATCGGAGGCAAACCTGCGAGACAAATCTTGGAGCAGCATGAATTAGCGTGGTTTTTGAAATAATATCGAAATAGATGACAGTTGGCATCGTTCATGGCATTTTTATACGTTGCATATAGTTGTATATCTGAGTGAACTCCCTCGACCATCTTTTTGGTAGTTGCTTCATAGTGTACGGAGCAAAGTAGCGAAAGAAGACACACTTCCTCTTAAGCATGATCTAACATAGTGCTTAAAACTAACAATATGGTGATTTAGAGCAAGCATGTGGACAGCCCAGCCTCTTGTTGGGCCGAGTTCGGTGCGTACTGCTGTGCAAGGACTTGTTTCATAGTGGATGACGAAGGCTCCGAAGGGGTTCGGAACTTATCGGCAGGCGCTGTGGCACCCGGGAAACGGTGGTCTGGCGCCGAAAGTCCACTCCGCACAGCGGTCGAGGACCCCGACGTCCGCCTTAATAGCGGAGTCCTGCTAGCGTGGAGTCCGCATCCATCGCCACGGTCCAGCCAATCGCCAACATCCGAATGCCTTCGGAGGACAACCACCCAGCTACCCGCTTTTTTCTCCTCCCGTCGTGCATGTCACCGTCGTGTTGTCTCCATTCTGCATCCAGATTGATTGATGCCTGGAACCTCTCCTACAGCGCTGTGCTTTGAATCGCCCACTGGCTTTAGGCAGGCTCAACCACTCAGCTAACAACACTCGAGGCATCGTTCGAGGGGCACAAAGCGGAAACGCACTGAGGATTACTTGCAGCCTTCCCCGTCAGCATTCGGGTCTTGGCCTGGGTTATTTTTCAACAACGATCCGCGGCTTAAGTCCCTCCCCATCCGGTTCCGGGGGCCCATCTTGATTTCTCACTTCTTTCCTCGTTGTTTCCTCCTAGCGCGCTACGAGTCAAACACCAGCCACGACGGCCCATTTGCACACCCTCACCCCAGGTTGTCATCCTCGGATCCCCTCATATCATCATCATGGACCAAACGCCCGATGCCGATGGCACATCCAGCACCGCCCAGCGACAGAGGGTAACGAATGCCTGTGAGGCTTGCAGGGCGGCCAAGGTCAAATGCCAGCCAAGTGTGCAGACCGGAGTATGTCGAAGGTGTGTGTGATGCCCGCCCCTCCCTGGCTGGACGGCGTTATCTCCCGAGCCGGTTCGGCGTCTAAATCGTTATGCATACTGACCCATTCCGGTCGAGTTAGATGTCACGAGTTCAAGAGAGAATGCGTCTTTCGAACGGGTCCCAGGACCCGCCGCCCGCGGCAGTCCAAATTGTAAGCAGTCCATCGTTGCCTCCTTCCCCGGGCCATCCCATCCCTCTGTATCGCTGTTGTATCCCTCTCAAAGACGTACTCATGCCATTCTAGAAACCAAGACGCTCCCCGGCTGCCCCCACCTCCAGGGCCTTCCAAGACCTTCAGCATCGACTTTGAGATGCCCCAGCAGGAGGATGTCGACGACAACGACGGCCTCGCCGCGCGTCACGAGCGCTATCTCGACGACCTGCTGCCGCAAGACTCGGACATGGAATCGTTCGAGATGATGTTTGGTCTCACTGACTCAAGCGGTGGCAGCAACTCCCACTCCACCATGTCGTCACCGCCATCCACGGGGGCCTCCGTCTCGGTGTCCAACTACGGCCTGAAACCGCAGTTTAACCTCGACTCAGCCGAGAAGCTACTGACAACATTCCGTGTTATGCTCAAGAACTTTCCATGCATTTGCCTGTCCCCGGATGCCACCGTTACGTCGCTGGCCAAGTCAAAACCCTTCCTCCTGCTCGCCATCCTGTCGACGGCCTCAGGCTCCGGCGCACTGCAAGGGCACAGCCTCTACGACGAGGAGTTCCGCAAGATCCTCGGCCTCAAGTTCGTCGCCGGCGGTGAGCGGACCCTGGAGATCCTCCAAGGTCTGCTCATCTACACGGCGTGGTACGTTGTCTTCTATGTTCTTCATCTCAGCCCCCCCCTGACAGATGCAGGTACCCGTTCCACCTCCGCCCAAAGAGCAAACAAGCATTCCAGTACATCCGCATGGCCTCCGAGATACTTCAGGACCTCGATCTCACCGAGCCGCCGCCGGGCATGCCCGCCGATGGCGCCGGAGCGGCCCTCACCCCCGAGCAGACGGACGGGATCCGCGCTTACCTGGCCTGCTACTACCTGGTCTCAGCGCACGTCCTGCCTTTCCTGCAGTACTTCCGCAAAACGTCTCTGACCGATGCTAGATTCGCAAATGCCTGGGCAAAGGCCTCGACGCTTGAATTCACCACCTGGACGGCCACCTGCTGCGACCTCCTCGAGCGCAGCTCCGCCCTCAAGGGCGACCACACCCTCGCCTGGCTGGTTCGTCTGCAGCACGTCACCGACGAGGCGGCGTCGCTGGCAAAGATCAAGCCCTGCAACGAGCAGGTAAAGCAGCAGGTTCACTTCATGACGCTGGGGCTCGAGAGCCAGTTCCGGGAGTGGCAAGGCAGGATACCGAGCAGCCTCTACGACGTCCGTAAGTTTTTTTTTCTCCTCGTATCTCACCACTGGTCGTTGCTAACGGCGCCCTCAAGACACAATGACCATCGCAAACCGATTCACCGAAATATTCCTCCTCGCAGGTCCCGTCTTCCTCATCCGTTCGACGTCCAAGGTAGGCGACAGCGACCTTGGCCCGCCACTGCCCGCCGCCCGCCTGGAGCGGTGCCTCACGCTCCTCCGCAGCTTCTTCGACTTCATCCTCAGCCTCGAGAAGCCCGCCTTCGTTGAGTTCACCTCCATCGACTGGGGCCGCTTCATCCAGGCCGTCATCCTTGCCATCCGCATCTCCTTCCCGATGCCGCTGTGCCCGGAGTGGGACCACGCCCGCGCCCGCGAGCAGCTGCAGTTCGACCAGTACCTCGCCCGACTGTCCGCCAATGCGGAGGACCTGACGCCCGCGACCAAGGGCATGGACGTCCTGGCGGCGAGCAAGGTGGTGCTCGCCGTCGTCAAGCGCAAGTACCACGGCCGCGTGGCCAGCGTCGAGACGCCCGTTAACAAGCTCCCACGGAGTATTCGCGGGTGCCCGATGTTCGACGGCAGCCTGGACCAGTACTTCCCGACGTGGGACCAGAACCTGAGCCGCAGCGGGCCGCACGGCCTGGCGCCGTCGGTGCCGAGCGGGGCGTCTACCACGGTCAACGGGCAGCCGGTATACCACGACCTGTGGGCTACGATGACCATGAACTGGCCCGACGGGGTCTCGGGCGACATGGGTCAGGGGCAGGGGCAGGGCGGCTTCAACTTGCAGGATCCGTCGATGCAGCTGGACCCGTCGTTTCAGACTCCGATGAACTTGGGTCCGTCCCCCAGCGGGAGCGGGTGAAGCATGCCTGGTGCTTGCGCGGGCAATCCTCGGGGGGTATGTTATGACATTCTCAACAAGCTGACGGCGTTTGTCATACTTTCTTAGGCACGTTTCCATCTTCAACTTGCAAACTCTGAGGTAAAATTGGGCGGCCGGGTATCTCTCTACTCATACATGGCCACCTTTGGCGAAAAGCAGAGCAAATTTTCTGTCTCCGATCCGAATAGATTCAAGGCATCTAACAGGGAGATTTTGGATAGTATCTATGATAGTATCTCGAAGTTTTACCAAATGGTCACTCACAAAGATGGCCACAGTCATATGTATAAGATATCACGCTAATGAAGATATATGGTAATCACGAAGTGCCATTTGAGTCGAGAAAAACCCTTTTCCATTTCAATTCCCTGCCTTATGCTTTCATGATGTAGTCATGCAGAAGAGGGATTCCGTATTGTGGATGTTGAAAGAATCCACATTCCTTTGAGGCTGGAACCCCTGAGGCTGGCAACAGGGGATGCAACACACACTAGGTAAAATGTATAAAAGGTGACAGACGCGCTCTGTAAACTTCAGCAGCATAGTGCTGGACATATTGTCGTCCCAAACCAGGGCGCAATGATGGGGGAGAAACAAAGATGGCTATTCTTGGAGGCGTGTCTATCTTGAGTGTTGTTGTGCATCAAGATAACAATGCGTTACCCCGTCCGTCGTCTCTCTCTGTTATCCAAGTCCGTTATCTCTCTTCATCACCTATCCATATCCATTATCTTTCTTCATTATTAATGTCCGTCGTCTCTCTTCATTATCCATGTCTGTGATCTCTCTTTATTGTCCATATCTATTGTCTCTCTTCATCTTCGTCGTCCATTATCTCTCTTTTCTGTCCTTGTCTGTTATTTCTGTCTCTTGTCCTTGTATGCTATCTCTGTCTGTTGTCTTTCCCTGTTATTCTTGCTAATTGTCTTTCTCTACTGTTCTTGTTTTTTGTTCTCTTTATTATGTTTACCTACTATTCCTTTTGTTATCTGTATCTGTTATCTGTATCTACTGTTTGTGTCTGCAGCTTATATCTCCTAACTTTGTCTCTCTAATCTTTGTTTCTCTCCTGTCTTTGTTAGTACCTTTCTTCGTTATCTGTGAATAGTGTATAAACCTCGGATGTGTATGGTCCTATAGGATGTTTATAGTTCATTAAAATTGGTCGCTCAGGAGATAGTTCCCCTTGTACAGGAAATGCTGTGGAAACTAGGGGTGCGGATCACCAGAGCAACCTGGGTGGGAATAGTATATAAACCTCGGGTGTGTGCGGTCCTCTAGGATGCTCATGCTTCGTTGCAATTGGACGCCCAGGACATAGTTTCCCTTGTAGCGGAAACCCTATAGAAACTGGGGGTGCAAGTCAGCAGAGCAAGCTGGGTGGTACTTACTGCTTCCTCCTCTTCCTCCTACTCTTCTATCTTTGCTCCCTGCCCGTCATTGCCGCCTTGCCCGTTACCCTAAGCCGATGAGAGAGGGACAGTGGCTGGGGCGGAATAAGGCAGTGGGGAGCCTAGGCACACAAGCTGGGCATGGAATTTTCACTTTGAAGACGACTGGGAAAGACTGACAACTAGCCACTTCCATGGCTTTCATGCCTGGTTCCCAGCTTTGGTGCTACTCTACATATTTGCGTCATCATTCAAGTGAAAGATTTCGTATGATTAATAACAGAGATGCCTTGCCAGGAGTCCTGCAGGCATGGCATAACATTGCTAAGGTTGTACTTGATTACCTGCTCAGCTGCTCAAAAGTCGACGATTCCTTCCCACTGTGGTCTTTGGTCAGATTTGGCAAGGTCACATCCACATCTGGGCCACAGTTCAGCTTCCCAAGACGGCTGGAAGATTCGGATCACCGTCACAAGCATACGCGCGGGGGGGCGTGGGCGGCAAGGCGGCGCACTCTAGTCAGCAACGGGATGGTTTCCCAAATCGGTTCCTTCGAGGCTCCACAGCATGAACCACAAGAAGAAGATCGTCTCAGCTGATCAAGCAAGCAATCAAATGGGGTAGCAAGTCCCAGACACGCCCTCGTATCCGTGCCACGCATTATGTGTTTTTCTTGTCTCTTGTTGTCCCCTCCCGTTGTTTCCTCGTCGTCCATCATCTCGGCCAGCTCCGGAAGATGTCAGCCCGCATCGTGCCACCAACCTCCCCCCCACTCCAGCTTGGTTGGGCGGGACGGCCGGCGACATTAACGCTTCAGCCTCAAGATCAGCAGATGCGGCCCAGGCGCGCGGGGTTTGGAGGGGAGGGGGGATGTGGATATCCCCCTCTTCTCCCACAAGGTGACAAGTCATACCGGGCGGGTTACACGCACGACCTGGGAAACCTCATGCCCGCTTACAACCGCACGTCGCAAAGATGCGCAATCTGCGTTTACACGCCCCCGCCACCACAATACTCGAACAGAAAAACATGGGGGGGAGGCAAGAGGGGCGGCGGTTGTGTTGTGTTGCGCTGGAGGAGGAAAAAAAGGGGGGTTCGGTCTGGTTGCACGACCGTAGTCCCGAAGCACCGGTGGAGATTCACCCCAAACCCACGTACCCACAATAACCACCGGATCCCGCCCGTTCGGGGCCGGGCCCGGATCGCCGAAAACGTGCCGTCCCCCCCTTTTTCCCGCTCCACGGCGGGGGAGACCCAAGGGGTAAATGGCCGGGTCCAGACCGTCTTCCTCCCGCCACCTCCGCGTTTGTTTTCCTTGGTACGCGTCGGGGCACAGCACACCGAGGAACCATCCCACCCGCTTCGCGAATCGCCAATGCTGCCACCCACCAACATGCAAGTTTCGTCACCTACATGGATGGGACCTTTTTTTTCATCACATTTTTTCTTCAACGGTTTTCCCGAAACGCCTTCTTCCGCTTCAAGCTTCTTGCAGGAAATTGGGGGATTCGTTCGTTTGATTTTTTCTGCTCGCAAATCGACATCTGACCAAGAAACGGGTGGTCGTCGTCGATGTGGCATTTCTCCTTTCTTCCTCCCCTTCCCCCACCACCCTCAGCAGCGTGACAGTTTCCTCCATGCCATCCCACCCGTTCGACAACAGCAAAAACCAACCCCTGGTCGCCCCTCCACCTCCGTCTAGCGGCTTCCCTCGGTTCCAACTTCTCCTCCTCCCACACATAATTACACACACACGCACTCGGTAACATCTCACAACCAGGCCCTCTTCCACCCACTCGAGCCCGCGGACGAATCCCACTCACCTTCCCCTTCACCGGTCCCGTCCCGTCCCTAGGCCCCGCCCCTCACCGGTGAAGCAATCCCACCAGCCACCTCGCCCCAAGGCTACCCAGGGTACAACCGGCCGCACTCACGAGACACACCTGCCCCTCTGACCTGGAAGTAGGGTAGGTACTCGACGAATACTTGCTGGACCACCCACCACCACCCGCGAGCGCGCCCGCCAAGCGGCCGTTTCGGGAGGGTTAGGGACGACAAGAGCCGTCCCATGCCGCCCCGTTCGTCGTCTCTGTGAGTGTGTGTGTGTGCGGCCTGTCACCGTCACCCACGAGGAACGCAATCTGGCTCATGTCGCTGGCACGCTTCCATTCGTCGGTTCCCGCGCGCGCGCCGAGGCAGCACACCGGCCTGGGACACGTCACAACAAGGGGGAGAGGGTATAACCGCAAGCGCGGGGGAGAGAGCGCCTGTTTCTTTTTGCTTCCCACTGCCGTGCCGCAGGAGTAGCTACTACTAGCCTGCAGGATCTTGCGGGCGATTGGGGACCACGATGAAAAAACGCGCCCAGTATTTGGGCGACGAAGATGGGCCATCTAATCGATCACGCCTTTTCTAGGCTCTCGGTGGCTGAGCACTCCCTCCCCTCTAGCACTATCTCTCGCTCTCCCTCGGAGACTTCGTCGCGGCTGCGTCCTGTAGGCCACCCCCTTGCCTACCTAACTACCAAGCCTTTCTGTTGATCTCACATGACGCCGGGTAATGCACGGAGGCATCTCGGCCTCGCGAATCTCCGCCACCGCATCTGGGAGCCGAGCGGCGCGGAAGCCTCGGATCGCGTGAGTGACCGGCATCCCACCACCCCCGACCCCGCCGAAAGACCCCGACGAGCCCGAAACTCCCCTCCGCACCTCCCGAGGCAAAGAGGGAGGGGTCCGCGGGGAACGACAATGGCGGATTGCTTTCCCCCAAAACCCCGCTGCCGAAACATCTTTGCAACCTCTATCCCCAAGAAAATAGCAGCTACCCACAAACCAGGCGCCAAGGACCGCCGTTCACACCATCAGCCCTACGGCGAACGAATGAGGGGTTGACCAGACGGGCGAAATGGGGGGAGGAGACGGACGCCCTGCGGACCAACGCACACCCACACCCTCTTTCTTCGCTCGCTGTGAGTTACACGTAGGCGCATCCAAGATGTTTTGGCGGCCACCACCACCACCACCACCACCCACACTACTTAGGTGATCTCTGGGTGTCTGAGACGCCACGATATCGAAGCCACCGTCGTCGCGCCGCGGAAGTGGGTGTGGAGGCCGTTTTTGGGGCGGCTTTTTTACGATGCGCCGCTTTTCGAGGCCTTCTGAAAAGAGCACAGGAGTTGGAGGTTAGGTATCGCAACAGGCGGCGGCAGTACGCCTCCACTGCCGTAGAACAGACTACTGCCGAAGCACGACGATGAGTTTCGCACACGGCGGTCGCTGGGTGCGGCGGCTGTTCGAACGAGGCGAGTATTCGGGAGGTCTCGCCCCGTTCCTTCCCGAGATCATACTTCCCATGAGATTTGTGATGTGTTAGGATTCTTCGTCGTGTTTGGTTGTTCGCGTGTTTACACGGTACCACTGGTCCCTCAAGTTGCTGGTGTAAGTCGCCGTACCGTCCCTCACGCCAATTTTCTTCCCAGCGACAACAGGTAACTTTACCTGCACGACAACTTGACAAAAGCTTAATTATCCGACCCTAAAGCCAATGGGAATGCAAATTTTCGCATTTTTTTGGTGCCTGGGAGAGTTCGGCCGGCCATGAACTTCAACCACCAAGCCGGCTCCACAAGGCGCACGCATCATAGTACCAAAGTGGACCCATTCGTACACCAATCCAGTACATCCCCGATAGTCTAGTGGTGAGGATATCTGCTTGTCATCTTCCGTAACGGAATACGATTCGCAGGGGACCGGGGTTCAATTCCCCGTCGAGGAGTTTCTCTTTTGCTGTTTTACCAACATTTCCAATTTTTCATTTTCGTTCTCTGGTGATGCTGGCATGCGCCTGAATTTTTTGGGTTTGTGAAGGAGGTGAGTTTGTGAGCGTAACTTTCCGGCGACATGCACTGCTGGGGACGAACGCGGCATTACTACTGGCAAACTCAAAATAAGCTCATATTACCGCAGCCGCCGACCGCGTCACTCACTCACTCCTAGGCAGAGGAGGGTCACTATGTCTCAACAGTTTGCACTCAACCTCGTTCATCTTGACCAAAACTCTGGGTCTTATTCAAGCGACTGCGAGGACGACGGCGCAAAAAAAAAAAGGGAGCACATTAATTAGTCAGATCCCATTTTTCCATCGGAATTACGTCCGCGACCCTGCCTGCCTGCCAGTCAGCAGTCACTCTCGGACGCGACCTTCCTAGTTGGGAATATCTGGGGTAGGTAGGTAACGGATAATGAGAACAAAAAAGACATAGGAATCCAGGTCATCCATCAAAAACGATAAACGCCCACACCGAGGCCCCCCCAGGGATTTGCCCTGAAGAGCGAGTAAGTGGCCGGCCAGACACGGCGGGGACCAGTCCCCGTACAGGGCGGCGACGCAGCTAACCAAACGTGGGCCCGTGCTGAGGTCGCGTGTCACGAGAGCAAGCGACTGACAAGACAGCCCACCCCCATCCATGTACACTACATACCTATCGCTAGATTGGTGTACATACACCAGTACGTTTCTCTGGGAAGCCCGCGGTTCCTGTCCATCAGCGGGGTTGACGGCCCACCACCCATCTCAACTTAACCTCCCCGCCGGGAACGCGATCGTCAACGTCGTCACACCTCTGATGTCTCAACCAACTCACGGCACTGTTGGGCGGGGGCGAGAGGGGGGTGTCTGCTAATCACAAACGTACCAACTCCTTTCTTTGTCCTAAGAGGTTCCCATAAGGGGGTATGTTCGCTCTCACAATGATGGCGTGTAAACAAGGAAAAGCCATAGGAAAGGAAAAACAGTGGGAAAACATACAATACGACAAACCTAACAAGTGGTCGACGCGCAAGGAAAACAAAGATACGAAACACATCGGGAAAACGAAACTGGAGAACGCCAGGTCCCGTCGACGAGACCGATGCAGTCCCGCCAGGTCAATCCTTCTTCTTCAAGACAAGGGGAACATCTGTCCCATCGGCAACCTCCAGTGTGCCCCCAGTCCTTGACAATGATGATGCTGAAGTCCCTTTCCCGTCTTTTATGCCAAACAGAAACCCCAGTTGAATGCGTGCCCGTGATAGTGTCTCTTCGCCAAACAGGCGGAATGGATGCAGCCTCGCCCTCCCCCGCCTTGCGACGCGACTTTGGCCGGGGCCTAACGGGGTCCGCCAAAGACTGCTTAATATTCTCGTCTCGCCACAGCCACCCGAACCTTCGCTCTTTTGACCCGTGCCTTTTATGACCCAAAAGTGAGGCGCGCGCGAAAACACGACAACTTTCCACCTCTGTTCGTTTTTTTTTGGAAGAGGGGAGTTCGTTGTCAGATCAACTTGAATCCATTCGCTTTCTGTGCTTTTGGGCGTTTTCTCTGCTTTGTTTTTTCTGGTCGACGTCATGCCATGCTCCTGAAATACCAACACAACGCTTCCCCTGACGCGTCAATCGCTAATTGCTGTGCCGGCGAGTATCCCACTTCCTCGCGAGATTCTTTGTCCCAAAGTCCCTTTGCCCTAGATCCCGAAAATGCTTCGCAAAGACATCGCAAAACGTATCGAACCCAGAAACTCCGTCCTCGGGTTGTTGGCGTGGGGTATCTGTAGTCCGCAGGACGTGAGACCAGGATCCCCAGAAGCTCGTCTACCGTAGTAAATGTTCCGTCCACGCGCCATGCTGAATGAAAGTAACGAAAAACCAGCCCGGCGCCGCTTTTGAAAAGAGAGATAGAGAGGAGAAAGAAAAAAGTGAGAGTTAAAATGTGCTACTTCGAAACAAGACTTCAACTGTGCCGCATCTTCGAACCGTAAGTCGCCATGATGTGAACGCCCACCAATGCTTCTCTCCCGGAGCCTGGAGAGCATGGACGAAATGAAATTCGCACGACTCCGGCGCAGATTGCCGCAACGGCAAGTCCACAAGACAGCCCTTGTCTCAGGCCAAGGGGGGAATCGTTTAGAATGACGTCGGAACAGCGTAAATAAATGACAAGTACGAGGGGAAAAAAGATCGAGTGCCATGTAAATGCACATGCGCCGTGGCCAAAAAGTGTGCACTGTGCTTGGAAAGTCCGAGGAGCCCTCTCGTACGAACTGTGAGGGAATGTTCCGAGCCCACGCGCGCGCCGTTGTCGAAGCAATCCGAAGAGTTTGCGAACCACTGATGGTGTATCCATCCCCGAAACACCCTAACGCCGGAGGCTTTTAGCCAGCACGCTCTTGGGCGTTTGAAGAGTATATCGAGACCAGTCGCACGGGCGCATGTTTACCTGCCTACCATGTGAGGTGGAAGATAGTTCGAATTGTTGCCGTTCATCATAGGACCAGGCCCGCCGGCCGTCATAACGCCGTTGTACCCATTCCAGCCATTGTTACTGCTTGCCGTGAAGCCTGCGACGGTGTAGGGTTGTGTGCCCGCACCGCCAGTGTAGCGGCCGGCTCCGACTCCCAGTCCAGGAGGTGCCGCAAGCCCGGGGGGAGGCCCGTTGGCAGTCTTGAAGCCGTTCGAGGATCCAGTCATCATACCTCCCATGGGAGACGTCGCCTGTCCTGGCGTTTGCCCAGATCGAACACCGAGGGGGTTCTTCGAGAAGCTCAAGCGAATACCGCCTTTGATACTGTTGTGCAGGGGATGTCCGTACAGCTCATGCAGCGCCTTCGTCGCGAACGATACGTCCTCAAATTCCACGAAACACATGGGCCCGTTCTGCTTGGTTCGGAAACAGAGACGCTTGTATCCTCTCTGCTTGGAGAACATGGCCTTGAGCTCCTCTTCCGACGTGTCGATAGGCAGGTTGCCCACATAAAGGGTGTTGCACGGCGGATTCTGGTCGGCGGGGTTCACCGGCGGGAAGTTGTGACGGGCAAAGGGATGGCCGCCCGGCATGTGGAAGGGAGGTACCCCGTGCGCTCCGCCGCCCATCACGGTGGGTGACATGGTGGCCGAATGGGCCGACATCGCTCCCATCCCCTGCTGACCATACTGGGGAAGGGACGATGCGCCAGGACTCGTGCTGGTGTTGAGAGATAGGCTGGCTAGACGCGAGATGGGCAGCTGTGGGGCGGTAGCTCTTCTCTGGGCCGTAACGGTGGTGTTTTCCGCGTAGGCAACCGGGTCCTTCAGAAGTTCCCCAGTGTCGTCGTCATCGCCCGCGTCGTCGTTGATCATCGACTTCCCCGAGATGCGGGTTCGCTCCGAAAGGTGGTTTCCGATGGGCGACTGCGGTGAGAAGAGATCGTTGTAATGCGTGCTGGAGTCGGGATTGGGTAGTTCGCTGGAACCGTAGATGCCGTTTAAAGGTGGGGAAATCTTCTCGAGAGACTGGAACGCGCCGTTGAACCTAGACGGTTGTCGCGACGTCGGCGCCGAGGACGTGGCAGACGAGGCTGTACTCGAGGAACCAGTTCCCGCGGGTTCGGCGTACCTCCTCGACGTGGTGGGACTTCCTCCCAGAATCTCAACAACCATATTCGCATCGTTAGAAATATTGGATTTCCCATCCAGCATGTTTTTCGCTTCGATCGCGCCGCTCGCGGTCCTGAACTTCAGGATTGCCGATCGAAATCCCTGGTCCTCCGATTGGTCCACGGGAAGGACCTCGACATCCACCAACTCCTTGGACCAAACCACCATCAGACGAAGCGACTCTTCGGAGGTGTTCAGCGGGAGACGGCGAATGAGGACGGATGAGGCAGCAGGGCCGGCGTTGGCGAACGGGGTACCCACAGGCTTGGTCGCACTGCGTTCAAACGGGTTGGGGTTGAGGAAACTCTGCTGAGCATTAGACGACCTGAAAGGTTGCGACTGTTGTAGGAAAGCCGGCGCAGCCATGGCTGTTTTCGTTGCTGTTGACGGTGCGAAAGGACTGGCGCGACTGGATGTCATTTCAGAAGAAATCGGGTTGGGACCGATGTGTCTGCGGATGCGCCTGGTTCACCTGTACTCGCCGGTCATCCGCCGGTGGTTCGGTGCATGCGCTGGCGCGAGATTCCGTGGGGATGCGTAGGAACGGCGACGAAGAGATGTGGCGATCGCGCTGATCAGACAGACGGCAGATGAGGAACTTAAGGCAAGAATGCGGTTCTTGGGGCCGCGGCGCGTTGGAAATGTCGGGCAATGACGGCGGTTACCAGAAGCGCGACAAGACACGAAGCGACGCAAGAATGCAGCCTTCGACGAGGGCGTTAATGTTGGGGGTGAGATTGGGGGGGGAGGCTGGAGTCGACTGTGGTGGAAGGGAGAGAGGGGCGGAGCGCGCGGATAGTGCAAGTTGCGCCGTCGCAGGGTTATGTATCGTGCCTTAGAGTTCGGGAAGAGAGGAGAGGAAAAGCAGGTGCTAAGGTACCGCGAGGAGATGGAGGTATTTGGAGGTAGAGGACGAGGTGTGTGTTGGTGGGAAATGTGCGAGGGTGAAGGGAAGACGAGCAGGAATGGTGTGTATGGGGGGGTGCGCGCGCGCTCCTTGATGGGTTGGGTTGGGTGTGCCGCGGTGCGGTGCGTCAGGACAGGACAGTACTGCTGCTCTGCCTCAGGAGCATGGGGGAGCAGCAGCGCATCTGCAGGTGTGGGTGGGTGCTGGGTTTGCGTTCGAGAGTCGGGTCGGTTCTGGGAAGGGGGAAGAGACTGTGACGGGGACCTGTGTGTGCCGGCACGAGGCAAGTATACTATGCGGCAGATTACAGGCTAGAGCAGGTCGACTTGCCGGGGGCCCTCGAAGCTTGAAAGTGACAGGTACCCAATGGGGCTACAGCCACGCGCTGGGTGGGCGAGTCCAAGGGCGAAGAGGCAGACCGGCCCCGGGGAGGAGGACTAAGGCAAGGTCGACAGATGACTACCGTGACGGGGGTGTTTCTTTGGGCCCCGGGCGGAGGGTACCTGAGGGTCCGATGGACGGTGCCCGCGCGAACGTGGACGACCAAGAGAGGGGACAAAAGAGCGGGCGGAAGCGCGGGAGGATGTTGCAGGACGGCGTCGATTCGATGTCGATGACTTATCGTGGGGTTTCTGGAAGTAGAGGCAGTAGTGTAGCCAAGGTCGTCGTCGGGCTGGGTACTTTGAGGGGAACCCAGAGGTGCCGCAGGGCGATGGTCGATGGGGGATTTCGAGGGAGATGCAGAAGTGCAGAAGTACCCGGCCAATAAATTGAGCGCTGAGAGAGGGGTGTGGAAACAGAAGTCGGTCGTGGTGTGTCGTGGTGGGTGCTGGGCCCGGGGGCGTTGACGGTGTTTCCCTTGGGGTGGTGGCCCCCCCTTGTTCGAGGGTTGGGGATTTCAACTTGGGAATCTGGTCCAGCCCAGTCGCGGTTGGACTTTGGGACTTGGACTGGGACTTGGACTCCTGGTGGTGGGAGTGGAGGAGACTCGAGAGGGGGGAGACAAGGGAAGGGATAATGGACTGTGGAGTGCCAATTGAGCGCCGCCGCTGGAGTCCCTCGGGAGCGACCTATTATCGTACCAATCAGACGTCGATCGCGTAAAGTTGGAAAGCGGTTTGGGATAGGCTAAGGCAATGCTAAGGCATGTGTATACTTTCTGTGTACCTTGCCTGGTGGAGAGAGGCACAGAGGATGCGACCAACTTGTTGAAGCTTGCTGCGCCTGTGTGTAAGTGACTTAGCCTGTGGCGGTCGTCGACAACACCGCGCAGCAATTGCGTTATCTCTGTCTCGGGGGGACCAGGCCTGATGAGGAATCGAGGTGGGTGGGATGGCCGTCGTCGTCGTCGTTCCTTTGAATGTTTGGTCCTGTCCAGTGTCTGCGAGTGAGTTAGAAATGCATCTCGAGTCCCCGAGTCTATCCCTCGAGCAAAAGAAGGGAGAGAGTGATGGTAGTCGTACCGGTAGCAACAGGGGCGGCAGAAGCAGCAGCTGTATCCGTAGCAGCAGCAGATGGAGAGGAAGTACCGTGCCTGGGTAGCGTCGTGGTGGTGACCTGCCGACAGTCAAGGTTCTGGTGGTGGTGAGGGTCGAGGGGGGACGGATGGAAATTGAGAGACAAAACAACCTCGAGGACGGGAAGGAGGCTAGCGGGCGAGGAGCCTGCAGGAGAGACAAGAGAAGGGGAGGCCCCTGCCGGTACGCTTTCCTGCTAGACCGGATTCCTTGGTGGCACAGCCTTTTGGGGTGGACAACGGCGTCAGGAGAGGGCGCGGATTGGTTGGAGGTCGTCGTAGCAGTGCGACCGGGCTCAGGGGTCTTGTAGACTTTCGGCGATCGTTGGCACCGTTTGAGGGCTGGTGCTTGCCAGGAGGCGAGTGTGTTTTTCTGTCTGTCCGTCCGGCTGTGCTGTCTGTACAGTGATGGCGCGGTTGAAGTGTGTGTGTGTGTGTGCGTGTGTTGGAGAAGGAGAGTACGGTAGGTAAATGTGTAAATGTGTGTGTGTGTATGTGCGTGTGCATGTGGTAAGTACTTGCAGCATGAGCAGCAGCAGGAGAGAGGCTCCGTCAAGGTATCGTCGTGTGCGAGCACCTGCTAATGTCTACATTCGTACCTACCTGCCTGCCTTGCCTTCCTCAGGCCTCTTCCTTATCTCAACGTCACGCTCTTGCTCATGCTCTGATGGCAGATAGCATGAAATGGCGGCAGGTGCGAGGAAGGATAGTGCCTTCCATTCAGCTTTAGGTGGAAAGAAGATGATCTCGCCAGACCTTGTCAGGGTAGGTAGGTAGGTCCCGTCCATCAGTGCCTTCCGTACGGCAACTGAAGATGTCGGGCTCCGGGCTCTCTTTCCCTGCTCACCTACCTAGTTGTTCACTCGTACGAAGTACCATCTAGTAACACCTCGTCAGTGTCGCACTCTCTGGCTGCCATGTCGTGCCATAGGTAGTGTAAGGCCACCGCCCTCGCCAATCTGAGTTCAGGGCGACGGCGCATAGTGGGGCTTGGCCGGTCGAAACAGGAAAAGGAAGGAATGACAGAGTCTATCTTGAGCATGTACCTAGGCATGGCTCCATCTACCTAGGTAGGTAGGTAGGGACATGACATACTGCTAACAGGTACACACTGTGCCCGTGTAGAGAGGACACTTGAGGAGTTCCTACCCACCCAGTGCCTTACCTACTCCGTCCTGAGGTACGGTGCTTTCTCCGTCCCTCTTCAGACCGGAGCTTGAAGGAAGGCACGACACCCCCAAGACCTTTCTTCTTTCTACAGCTGCACTGCGAGGAGCTCGGGAGGTATCCCAGGCAGGAGGGAAGGAGGGAAGGACGGCGCCTATCTGTACCTCGTGGACTGTTTCCTTGCTTTTGGCGGGTTGCAGCACGCACGCGTCGGGGGAAGGCGCGCACGTGGGTCGCATAGTATTAGATAAGGCGAGGCAGCGAAGCAGCATCAGCGAGGAGACACGGCATCCAGGACAGAAAGACAGAGATGGAGGGAGGGGAAAGTGAAAGTCTCCAGGCGAGAGAGAGGTATGTCACCTCGCACTACCCTGCCTACTGCAGAGTAAGCTGCCGCTGAAACCTAGGAGGATTGAGACGGGGCCATTGCATGGAGCTAGAGAAGTGTGCCTCGCACCTCTACCATATTACGTGGATTAAGGCTCGCATGCCCACAATAATAAGAACTCGAGGAGAAAGTCAAGCATGTTCGGCACGTCGTGCTCTGCCAGACTGTCAGTGCCTTGCTAGTTCCTTGGATATAGCAACAAGATGGGCACTTCAAACTCCCACCAGGCGTCGTGGGAATCCCTCGACAAATCTGTCGGACCTGATCTACACCACCACGCGAGTCCACAGACCAGACGAGCCCATGTGCCCGTCACGCCAGAACAGGGTACAGATACGTACTAATTATATGTAGTGTAGTGCGAAGAAGACGACGGCAGAGACAATCGACACCATGACTGGACAGACCGTGTCTCCACCGGGTCTGTCTCCACCCTTGGTTGGACAAGGAACACGACGTCCGCGAAGCAAGGGGACCTGACTAGCCCAGCAAACAGAGAGGCCGGACCACCTCAGACCAGACCGGACAAGAACACACCAGGCCAGAGCTATTCGCCCGTGCTGAGGCCAGACATGTCAGGCCAGCAGGAAAAGATGAGCCGCTAGAGAACTTCACCACCTCTCGATCAGTCGGTACATATCGATATTTGCACATTATTACAGCTGTCCACTCCTTCGAGCGCGGCGGCTTCACAGCGAAACCTGCAACGAAACATCACGCATCGTCATTGTGCGTCCGGCGACGACGCCCCGAAGGCATGTGCTGCGCGAGCTGTGAGCTGTGAGCGTTGCTTTTGACGGCCAGAGCCCTTGACGGCCGCTGTTGGTCAACCGCCAAGATCCCTGGAGTTTGCAGGGTCGCAGTGAGGGAAGGCAGGCTATCCTCCGCCTGAAGTTGAACCCTTATTTGAGTTCGTCGAAGCCGCCGCCACGGCACGGCAATATCGGGGAAGGACGCATTTCTAATCTCGGAAAGAAATGGAATGGTCGAATCGTTACAACTCTCGTCACTTTCAACCCCAGGGACCGTCGAAAGGTCAACAAGACTCGGAATCAACCGTCAACTCGGACGTGCTCTCCCACAGACGTATCTATTCCGTACCTGGTGGAGGACATAACAAACGTAAACGCAGTTGCAACCCGGTGCGCTGCCCCGCCTCCTGCAATAATTATGTAGGGATACGCAGCAAGGGCAGGTTCTTTGGCCAGTCATGTTGCGCTGCGGCATCGCATTGCAGACGACATCTGTCGGTGCTGACTGGCTTCCCATCTGAGCTAGGTACCCAGGTGTCTACCTACCTGTCCAGGTTCACGTCTATGGTGATTACCTAGTACCTACGTAAAAGGTATAGGGAGGTAGGGAAGGTGGAAGGCAGCGGAGGTGCCTCCCTACGTAATGTATCTTCACAGGTACGGACACTGGAGAGGACCACAAACCTAGGTACCTAGGTACACTGTAGCGCCCAATGAACTAACTACCGGGCTCCGGTTCCCCGGCTCCCGCCACGCCACGCCACGAGGACGCTCGACTCTCGCCTCTTCATCTTCATCGCACTCCCGGATCGGCTACTCGGGCATCACATCGATTCGATTTGATTCTGAACCACCATCACTGTATCGGCAGGGGATAACGGCTGCGCCCGCCGTCTTTCCCTTCCGTGTGTGTCACGGCTGGGCGTCCACACAGGTTGGTGCTTCTGCCTCGTCCCCCTCATCGTCCCCCCCCTCTTTCCGGAGAAAAGACCGCACTCGAATTCAATCCGGTGCACATGTTAGTATTCTCCTCCCACAACAAGACCTTGATGCGATGCGGACGCAGCATGGCGGGGAGAGTTGGTAAGTGGGCCGCAACGTAACTGACGCAAGTTAAAAGTTCAGCTGTACCTGGTCCGTCGACCGTCGTCAAGGAGGAGGAGGAGAAGGTGGTGCCCGGTGGCGGTGGTGGCCTCGAGTCCGACTTCGACTTCGACATCGACTGACCCAGACCATCTGGGCATGTCGACCTCGACCTCGACCTCGACCTCGACCTTGACCTTTGACGCTTGGGAAAGCGGTAGAGCTGCACGCCGACAGGACCTTCCCTTGCCCAATGCAGCCCTAGCGCCTCGCTTCCCTGTCCGCTAACTCTCAAGCCGCGTTCCGGTCTGCGCTTTGCCTGTTCGGGACATTCCAGTGGGGCGTCGTTCTGCAGGTTGGAAGTTGCGCACACGCCGTTTGGTGCACCGCACTTGCACCTTGCAATCCCCACTAACAAACTCTCTGCCGTTCTGCCTCTCAACTCGCACATCACCATGGATCACAACCGCTTGCCGCCTGCTGGCTTTCAGACACGCCTACGCCCACCTTCACCACGACGATATCATCTCGTCTGAAGTGAGCATCTGATGCTTCCCAACAAGCATTTTGCCTCGCAGATCCGACTACGTACGCTCGCACTTCGTTGCGACACCACTGTTTCTCCGCGACAGTCTGTGAGATGAAGCACTTGCTGGATACCTAACCAAGTGCTTGTGTCTTCAGCAGACACCCGCGCAGTACTTACTTGCTCAACCCACCTCATCCATGCTTCCCCAGAACTCTCTCACCACTGCCACGCCGGTGCAGGTGTACAAACCACCCGGCATACATAGTACCTGTGATTACCACGTAAAACTGATATTGCAGCACGGCCTGCTTCTTGCCTTCTACTGCGGTAGCGACCCTTCAAGATCCTGCAACGTCAGAAGGGAGCAGCGGCATTTCGCCTCCCTCTCAGACATCCAGCTCGGTCCTTTTCGTCCGGGCTTGGCTTCAAGAGAACAGTTTGGGTTACTGTTTGTTCCGGGCCAGACCCTCGGAGTTAAAGGTAGGAGCCATCGGAGGCGAGCTCAAAGCGTCGCCCAGCTCCTTATGATGGGAAAAGTATGTGTCGAGGTGTGCCTACTTCTCTATTCTCACATGCTTCCTGGGCTGACAGAAAGGGTCCATCCAGCGTTCTGCAAATTTGCTTCATGAGGACTTCCGGCAGTCAATTGGATTTGATCCCCAACACGGATCCCTCGTTCGTCGTCGAACGGCCTTGATCCTCTGCCAGGTCCGGCTCGGTAATCTTTTCTACGGCATTTTTCTGCCCTTTGGCGACGTTCAGTTTGTCCTGTCATCCACTCGTCATCGCATATAATGCGCTTTCTCAACCAACTTCTCGTCTCGCGTCACCGCAAGCTACACCCATCTTAGAAGCTGCGATACCCTGGTCTTGTACGGCTTTGCACAGTAATGAAGGTTGCGGATTCTTCTCTCTTGAAGGACTCCGGGCGCGAAACTCGCACCAACATCCCCGTCGATGCTGATTAATATGGATTTGTCGAAGTGACCTGTCTTGCCAGGAACACCTCCCTTGGCACGGACGACGAATTTTCGAAACAAAATGCCATCGGCTGGAGGGCACCCTTGCTGTCCTCACTGCCCTCCTGCAAGATGAATAGGCAGGCTCTTACGCGGGGAAAAGGCGAAATCAGCCGCCCGGCGGCCGGTCAGGCAAGGCCATCCATCCATGTCCAGCATGGGTTCGCAGCTCCAAGAAAACTGCCAGGCGTCGGCTGCTGAAGGAAGATCAGGCATACGCCCAACAACACATTACCTGGGGCTCCATAGATTTAGCTTGCTTGCTAACCGCCGACAGATGGAAGCAGAACTCGCTCAAGGATCTACTGGCTGTGGATTTGCAGCTTACTCGAGACATTGCTGGAACGGGAGGCTGCAATAAACTATGTGCAAGGAACGGGCGAGGAACCACAGCCTTGCACATGTTCACCTTGTGCTACTTCTTCTCAACTTAGAGTTCAAGGGCCGCGGGTTCTGATCCCGACTACGGATACCAAAATAACCTTCATCGCTACAATAGCTGTGATTTGGCATTCCTCGCCACTTCTCTCGGGCATAATTCGAGCCTCTTCAACATTGCAAGTAGACAGTGCCGAGGTTTTGCCAGCTCGACGGACAACAATACACGCGGTAGCAGTGTCTTGGCTCCTCCACAATCCATGTTGGTGCCGGAAATGGTATCGCTTTGAATGGCGACACAAGTGGGTATCGTTTTTATAGCCCATTGGCGCCAGTCACTGTGCATAGAGCTACAGTACGGATGCCATGGCCATTTACTTCCGCATGCAGAGAGCTCTGAAACCAGCAAAGGGAGGGAACGCTGTCTCTTGGGACGAATCCTAGGCAGCGTCGGGCGTTGGAGAGGCCGACCTCAACTCTGCTTTTTCGTCCAGGGCAGAATTAGCGCGGACCAGCTTCACTTGTACGACCAGCATTCCGACGCGACTCCGATGTCCGAATTTTGGTCTTCGGCGGACCAGCGGGGTGGGTGGGTGGAAGACGCCGAGGAAACCCTTAGTATCTAGCAACAGCGACATGTTTGCTTCCCATTGCAACTTGGCGGATAGGAATTGGGTGGGCAGATATGCCATTGAGACATTATCTGTGGCTCCGGGCAAGACAAACGCCAATGCCGTCGTTTTGTTATCCCGCCATCCTGCCGGTCGCAACGCTCCGTTGGAACCGCCGCCTGGCTTGAGCCCAGCGGCCTGCTTCTGACATCTGTCAAGCTGCTAGCGATCCACCATGGCGCACCACCTACACCATACCCAAGTCACCGGTGTGATTGGCGTCTCGATGGACCACACCTTCCCGCATATCTGACAAGGTGGGATGTGGCCATCTGGAGAGACATCGCATGCATGGTTTCGTAAGTCGAAGGCCAGGCACGAGAAACTCGGCCCCTCGGCGAGGCTCCACTGGAGTGGCACGTATCGGAAGACGAGCGGGCGCGGCGCGGGCAGTGGACGACAACCAACGGGCACGAAGAGCTGGCCTCTCGTTCCTGGGCGCTGAGTCGGCGAGGAATGCGGCAGGCGATGACGAAAAATGAGGAGACAGCTAGGTCCGGCAACTTGTAAGCGGGCGTGATTTTGACCACGGCCGGCGTCGAGAACGAGGGACGACGGGGTCCCCCGCCGTCGCCAGGAGTGAAAACGGCCCTAGCAGGCAAATGTGCCTGCTGGAACAGAAGGGTGTCCCGCAGGAAGACTTCCGATACGGCGACGAATGCCGTCCCACCGTCCACTAGCCTGCGGGGGTGTCGGTTGGCTCTTGGAAAAGCTTGGCGTTGGGGGACGGAAGAACGACGTTATTGCGTCCCGGTAGGATTGCTGCGCTGCTGCGGACACGAAGGAGGGGAGGGGTTGATGCGTCGCCTCGCGAGGCTCACAACAAAATGGCCAGGACGAGTTCTTGGTGGATGGGAAACCAGCATTTCTTTGCCGTCTTGGCTGCTTTTTGGGCTCCCGAGAGCCAGGTCTGTTGATGCTACTTCAAAGAAGGCGAGAAAGGACGGGCAAGTCAGCAGTCAGTAGCCGCCGCATGGTGGCTGGCTGAGTTCTAGCGAAGGAAAGCCTTTGGAGAAACTCAAGCCATGACTTGGCTTACAAGCGGGCGATTCCAATAAGCTCAGCAGCAGAGGAGACTCACAGTCCAGCGTTGGCGTATTCGGCTTCCAGGTACTGCAGCCAACCAAGCAGTAGTCACGGCTATTGTGTCTTATTACACTCGAGCGACTCGACAGGCTTTTGGCTAGTTGCCGACCTTGTTTACTGACAAGTTCCGCCGAGTGGTTCGGAAGATGCAGAGATTGAAAGTTGCCGGCCAGCACCGGTTCCGTGATTCTGGATCTACACCAGGTCTTAACACTAGTGTGTAGTGTATTGTATCTCCTCAGCCCCCGTTGCGGGTCATCCGTGATGCAGCACTGGGATTCGGCCACGATGCCGGGGCAATAGTGTACATGAACTACACTACTAAGGATACATGGTAGGTAGCCAGCTTGGCCCGCCTGGCACAGAGATCATCTGACGTCTTGAGCCAGCCACTCGGGGTGTTCCGCGGAAGCTGGATTTGAGATTTCTGGTCTTTGATATTTTCGTCCCCACCTCGCGAACGACCTTAGTACCAACTTCTCATGGACGAAGCTTTTAAGCTGTTTGTCAAAGCAAGGGTTCTCGCCCTCCACCCCGTCTTCTCCCTCGTCTTCACCTCGCCCATCAAGCATGCGACCTGCAGCACACAAAACAGGTCCCATCCGAAAACCGCCGTAAACCCCCGGAACCTAATTTTGGAACATGCCTCGCTCGACATGAGATAGTACCTACCATAATATGGCACGGCACTCGAGCCTACCGCCTACCTAACCTTACCTTGGGCCTGTGGACGCCGAGACAACCGAAACAACAGCGGCCGGGCACACCCTTGATCGCCATGGTGGAACACTATGGGCACGGAACCCAACGGGCCCCATGCTCTCTGCTGGCGTGCCCTTCCCCGCCCTCGTCTCGTGCATGTCCAGTTGACACGCTCGTTGGAGGGAGACAGTAGGCAGTTGAACATGCCATCGTCTGTCCACCTTGGAGGGGCTGGCCGCCTATACCGGCAAACTGGGACCGCCGGTCCGGTCGAGCGGGTCCGATGAGAGTTCCCATCCGGCCCCCTCCCGTTGCTTCGGCCGTCGGGGGAAAAGTTTCGACGGAGACGAGGACAAACGTTCCGTTCCGCGCCGCTCGGCATCGTATCGCCATGCCCGTGCCTTTGCGCCGTTCGTGGTGTTCTGTGTTCTGTCCACCTTGAGTCGGCCGACATCGCGGGAGGTTGACAGAGGAACTGGCCGACCCGTCAGCTGCAGCGACACATGCCTACCGTTCGCAGCGTTGTGTTAGTGCTGTGTTATCAGCCGCACTCGCGCTACAATAATACGATGCTTACTCTGGGGCGCCGCCAAGTGCTCGACACCGTCTCCCGCCACAGTCGAGAAGCCAGAAGCCCCTTGCCGTGCCTTGCATCCTTCGGCGGTGGATGCCATCCCAACCGGATGCCTAGATAGGGTGGGTAATTGACAAAAAAAAAATCCTAGAAAGAAATAAGAGAGGATTGCGGATACGATCCTCTTCAGCCCTCGTCTACGATTGTATTGACCGCAACTCCTTTTTCTGTTTTTTTCCATCCGTACCTTTCTTCCTCATTGCCCATCTTAAGACCTGGTTGTCTGCCCTGTCCTTGCGTGTCATTGAAGTACTGCTCATCCCCCGCATCTCAACAATTCAACGTCTTCGGGAACGAAACCTCCTCCCTCCCACGCAGAGCTTCACCGCCCATCATGACAGTCGCACAGGGCTACCACAACCTCGTGCCCACGACGGGCCTCTCGAGCCCAGTCGACACCACGAAGCCGTACGACCCGACCACATTGTCGGCCAAAACAATCCTCATCACAGGCGGTGCCCTGGGCATTGGCGCCGCCTTCGCCCGTGAGTGGGCGTCCCACGACGCCAACATCATCGTCGGCGACATCAACGCCTCCGAGGGCCACGCCCTCGTCGCCTCCCTCCGCGCCGACCACCCCAAGGGCTCGCACCACTTCGTCGAGTGCGACGTCACCTCGTGGGACTCCCAGGTTGCCTTCTTCAAGGAGGCCGCCCGCCTCTCCCCCGACGGCGCCATCGACGTGGTCGTCGCCAACGCCGGCATCAACCTCGCCGGGCCCAACGCCGCCTTCGACAACCCCGTCCCGTCCAAGACGGACCCGGACGCGCCCCGCCAGCCGTCCACCAAGACCATCGCCGTCAACATCACCGGCATGACCTACACCGTGCACCTGGGCATGTTCTGGCTGCCCCGCAACGGCAACAAGGGCGCCGCCCCGCGGGACCGGTGCATCCTGCTCCTCGGCTCCGTCGCCGGCGTCGTCCACTTCCCCGGCCAGGCGCCCTACACCATGTCCAAGCACGCCGTGACGGGCTTGTTCCGCGCCATGCGCGCGACCGCCTACATGCAGCACCGCGTGCGGCTGAACATGCTGTGCCCTTACTTCGTCAGCGAGAGCAACATGCTTCCCGGGGCGGCCGAGGCGGTGCTGCTGGGCGGCAGCGCCGGCGGCGCGAAGTTCCAGGACGTCATCGACTCCGCGACGCGGCTGGTCGCCGACGAAGGCGTCGTCGGGAGGGCGCTGCTCGTGGGACCGAAGGTTTCGGACGAGGAGGCCGGGACGGGGGAGGAGGTGGCCGCGTGGGACGTGTACGCCGAGGACTACAAGGACTGCGAGGCGTTCGTGTGGCGGTGGGTGAGGATACTGAACACCGTCGAGGCGGCGAGGGGGTGGCTTGGCTGGCTGCGGGACTGCTTTTCCATCGCAAGGCGGCGGTGAGGTCTGGCGGGACGTGTTTGGCTGTATTATAACGTTTGATGGGTGCTTCCGAGGCAAGCCACGATCTGCAGGTACGGACGCCGAGGGCTCCTCCCGCGTCAATAAAAGGCGATTACTGCACCACATAATGTCTTTTCTCACAGCAAGGCTGCAAACCCATTGATCTCCTATTGTTGCTCGTCACAGAGGCGGTTGTGTGCGTTGACAAACGCCCGGCGGTACGAAAGAGGCGGAAACATCGCAGCAGGTTACTCCTTCTAACATCGTCCGTCACTGCCCGTTGTAGGGTATTCGGCGAGATGATACATCCCAAGAGACGTTGCAGTGTGTAGACAGGTAAACCAGATGTCCGTATGTAACTATCTTACGCGAAGGAGAGCGCGATCCATCACGAAGACACCGTCGAGAGACAATTGGCTGGCACAGACGCCGCAGCCCCTCCAGCAGGAGCACTGCAGAGCAACTCACATTGTCTGCGGGTTCGGTTTTATACTCTGCTCTGTTTCGTTCCTCATCTGTACGTATTCTCTGTGCGAGATGAATATAAAAAGCATCAACTTGTTCGCCCTGCGCTGTTGAGAAAACCGCCCGGCATTGTGTTCGGTCAATTCCGTAGGGGAACAGGTCGATGCCTTTCAGAATGCGCTGCAGCAGTGATTCCGCACCAAATCCTCCTCGAGAATGCCTGCTACACCTCCATCTCTAGGATGCTTGACGTTCTCTCGTCCTTCGGCGTCGTCGTCCGTCACTGGATGGGTATTGAAGAGGGTATCTCGGAGGACCGTGTGGACCAAGTATTGGACAATGCTGAGAATTCTTGTTACCTGACTCCTCGACCTTGATTTTGACAACGAAGCCTCTACTGGCGCAGTAGTCGGAGAGGTTTACTGTCGCTTCATGGTAGATGACACTAATATGTGCCACGTTTGTGAGGACATCATTCACACTGGCAGCCCTTTTATACTCCCCCATCAATCTGTCCATCGGGAGACTGTATCCTCAGGAACTATTGCAAAGTTGGTGAGCAGGAGGTTCTTACGGTTGGGGGAAACAGTACATATACTACACTCTAGCAGAATATGTAGCGGCTTTATCGCAGACACGACAGATAAATACAACAATTTCGTCGAGTGATAGCCTCCTGGAGTTAAACTCACCCATCGACCGTTACCAGAGATAGGTCATGTCGATACCCCGCTGGGTATGGCCTGAAAAGGCTTGGTCGGTCGAAGGCTACCGTGGTTGTATATATTCTCTTCAGTTTTAAGAAGCCCGGTGGAATCTGTAGCGGTCATTTTGACGTTCCCCCTGGCGTCGTCCGTCACCGGAGGGGTATTCATGGAGAGTATCCCGAATCCCGACTTTGTCTGCACTGAGCGTTGGCCTGCATTGCCTTGCTCTTGTTGCTGTCAGACCGTTGGAATCAGACTGGCTCAAGGTGGGCAACTATTGCTGGCGAGATCTCGGAAATCTAGGAGCCAAGGTCTCCTTTAAATACTGTTTCTTCCTGGTGATGGAGATGAACTGCAGCGTTGTTGGTATACTGCGCGGGTTTGCGTAGCTCGTTGGTGTATACGAGTATTGCCATCGACTTGTGTTTATGTCCCAGGCAGTCTTGACCTGGTTGGGAACTTGCAGAGTATCGAAGGCGCCAGGCCTCTGAATACACCGTATGCCGGCCGCCTGTGTCGGCTCTATCACTTGGCAGTTGACGCGCAGGAGCGAGGTCTGGGTTATTCTGGGGCTTGCGATATGATATGTGTTGGTTCCGCTATCCTCGAGGCGTGTGGAACGATGGGGAATATTGTCGAAGGAGGCCGAAAACAAAGAACTATCGGAATCTTCAGGGCAACATTCATATAAAAGCACTAGAGAGTATACGAGGAGAGAGTAGACTTATCGGGGAGAGAGTTTCGGGGCTGTAAGCCCGTTCACAATGCTGGAGGAAAGCTGACCACTTGAGGATGGCTTGCTTGGCTGCCTCTTCTGCAGTTGAGGTTGGTCTGGCGGCACCTAAAACGATAGAGAATTCCCTCACGAGACCTCCAACCCGACGAGCCGGTGTCCCGGTCTTCTTTCCTGTGCTTCATCTATCCACCCTCATATCATATTCAAAGTAGCTAGGATGAAAACGGTTCCACCCGATGCTGCTCCCAGCCCTATTTGAAGACCGAAATCCCCTCGACGAAACTCCTCTAGAGTGTCAGGGACGATATCTGATCGGACTTGGCCTGGCATCAGACATGTCAGGCAGCTTCCAAAAGGACTTAACCATGAGATGCTATCTAAACGGCCAAGGGACATGGCGAAGATAACCAGGAAAGCTATTTGAATTACACCGCCGCAAGATCGGGCCTTGACAACAGCTGCGGCTTCCTTGGATCGAGTGGATACGACTGCTTTGGTCAGAGGAACCCTCCAATACTTCGAGGTTTAATGCCAAGCAGAATCAGAGGCTGCTTTGAATCTAGCAAAGCTGCATCAGTCGACTAATGAAGGGATGTTAAAAGCATAGAAGAGGGCGGCATTGGCCAAAACAATGAGGAGACAAACAAAACCCACACCCATTTTCCAAGATCAACTTGCTAACGACCATCTCAACACAACCCTAACTGTCCTAAAAGCTCAAAGCTCAAGAGACGCTCACTTCTGCGTACGTAGGCCTGCTGCCCAAAAGGTTACCTCTAGCAGATCCGTCTTGAACTCTGATTTGGTCATGGCTGGACGGCCACCCTGTCAGGATATAATTCCCTCAAGCAAGGCCACTCAAGCTTTTTGTTTTGTTTTGGACCTCATGACCCTCATGCATGTGGATTCGTCCCTCACGTAGCTCTTTTCCACTTCTCCAAGCATACCGAGAGAGTTCCAAGGACGAATCGGAAAGCGAACCCAACAATTCAACAACAGTGGGTGCTTGCTTGCAAGCCAACACCACAATCCCAACAACCAAGCGAAGAAGCAGCTTCCGGCTACGGCGTTCCCCGAAGCCAACGACTCCTTCAACATCAGCCATTACGAAACCTACTTACATGCTGTGTTTCATTGCCCCTTGTCAGCGAACTCTGGAATCGCTCAAAACACCACAGCCACCTGCAAAAAGGCCACACGGAACACCAGCAGGCAAAATATATGGACGAACAGGGAATCGAACCCTGGACCACTCACATGCTAAGCGAGTATTATACCACTAAACCATTCGCCCACAGTATGATCTAGCCCGGACTTGAACCGGAGACCTTCAGTGCACAGCGAGGAGACCAGGAGGGATCCTCAGACTGTTAGACTGACGTGATAACCAACTACACCACCAGACCATTTGAATTGTTGACGACTCACGAGAAAACTGTGTCCATTAGGGCCGTGAGCGGGTCCGGAATTGTCATGGAGCCATGGTGGGGTGCATTCCTCGGAGTGGGTCGACGAGATGAAGACCAATCAACCCGAGCCTCGCGTCTCATTAACAGAAGGTCGTTTACCGTCAACTCCAGGACTAAGGCCATGCTATCGCATGCGCCGTGTTGGGCAGTGATAGTCTATGCTAATGGTAACTGTTATCTCGAGCGGACGTGGCAGCGTGGGGGCTCGATATCTAACGGCTCCCGAGCGGAGGACGTGATGCCAGGGACTTCGACAAGGTGGCACCGCATCCGTGTAGCCTTGGAAGTTGACAGAGGACACAACATGTTGACCCGATGCTGTCATCCGTCAGCCTCGTATCCAACGTGTCTGCAGCCTCACGTGTGCATTTGCGGGATACAAGTCCATGAAGATCCCGTATACACACTTGGTGATCTTGGCTGGACTCAGCCGCCGAGTGGAAAGCAAGCAGTGTGACGACCTGCGAGGGCGGCACGAGGCCGGCACTGCCCCCCCGGCCCAGGCCAACAGGCGAGCTGAGCCGCATGATCATGGTCAACATCGGCTCAGCCGGATGGTCCTGGGACGGCGGCGGCAACGGGATTTCTGATGGCTCGCAATCATGAAGCACGTGGCGTATGTGGTGGCACGCGAAAACCGGCAGCCTGCTTCCCCGGAATCATTATCCAATAAATCGACGACGGGAGGCGAGTAAAGAATGCCTAGAGTCATGGTGATACAGCGGAAACTTGTCTCTATGTGAGAAGGGGCCGGCAACATGACATCCGGCTTCCAACAGCAATAGTAGTAGCTCGTTGAAAGGAATGTCCCGGTCTCGTCAGCGCTTGACCGCGCGCTTCCAAGGCGGCACGGAGCAAACCGGACGGCACGGCTTCTCGAATTGGACATTGCGCACTTCGCTCGTGACATTCCGGGAGCCGATCGTACGGCAGACCAGATGGATAGACTATTGAATTCTCAATATAGAATCACAAGTCGGTGCGTTCCCAATGGGGGGGAGGGCGGCCAATAGTTGACCTCAGTGGTGTGCAATGAAGACCTGTGACGCGCACAGAACACGAAAAAACGAGCTGTTGCGTAGATTAGCGCGCTCAATATTTTCCGCTGCGGACTTCACGATAAACTAAGCACTAGCTCACGCGGTTGCAGATCCTCCGCATGGAAGCGCTGGGAAACCCATGGCAGCGAGCTGTGGATAAGACAGATCACAGCTCGTCCAAAAGAAAGCGTCGAGATATCGGCGACGACGTGGTTCTCATCTTGAATCTGGCGTCAATGAGAAGGGATATTTGTGAGCAGACTGGCCGTCGCCAGACAGCCATGGCTGGGCATCGCGGCTCGCACGCCAGCAGGCTGCCAACTGGACATTTGGCAAATTGCGTCGACTGAGCCGTGGACGAGATGAATGTCATAAATAATCGAAATGAAGCGACCCGGGTTTTGGGGCCGAGAGCTGGGGGTCGAGCATCTACTGTGGTAGCGAGCGGATCGACGACGAAATGGCGCATTGACGTGGTCAGGGTCACTGGATATTTTAGACTTCCGGCCTGAAACTCTGTTCAGTCCGTCTCATCTCCGCCACGTGGGAAGGTGAGATGGCGGAGAACTGGCTGGGTCTGTGGTCTCGACTTCGATAATGAGATTGGTGGTGGGAAGATGGTGCCAGTTTCCACAATGCGGATTGAGGATGAACAATTGAAGCCATGTCAACGGTGACCCATTCGAACCAGGCATCGAGTGTTGCCGAAATTCCCTACCATGGCTGTTGCAGACGACCGAGGTATCAGAGGCTCGCCAGGGCCACGGGAAATATTGTAGGAACTTGACAGCCCACCTCGGGAGCCCAGACAGACCGGGGTCCAGACGCTCTTTGCCAAGTCTGCAACCCAGCAGACCGGCTCTCCGGTTCAAGCAGAGAGACATGTCCTTCGATGGTGGTGCCCGCAGACTCGGAGATGGAGAGGAGTCCAAGAAGCCGCAATCTCAGAAGCAAAGCCGCAACACGGTTTGTTTGGCCAGCAAGGGGTCAAAATCTGGGTCGTTAGGAGTAAACGGAAGTGATCTCGTCTCAGGGATCCAGGGGCATGGAAGCGATGGCATTCAGCACAGACAGGAGCTCATGCCGAGTTGGGGGCCAGACGCCGGCTTGAATAGTCGGAGGCCAGAGTATGCAACGTCATGATGATGTGGTGAGGATTGACGAAGGCAGGAACATGCCTTAGACGGACAGTCAGGCCGAGGCTCAAGGGTCTGCGAAACCCAAGTCGTCATGGTTGCTCGGTGTCGGGCCGGAGAGGTGATTGACAGAAACGGACGGAAAGAGGGGATTCGGTGAGAAGCGAGACCACCGCATTTTCGTTTGAGGATAGCACCCTGGGGACCCCGGAATCCCACCAGTCGTTTGCATGTCCCAGGTACAGGGGAGCCTGTTACTGAGGCGTTGATATCAGGCTATTTGGAAAGACGAGATTTTTTTTTTCGTGGCAGGAGTATGATCAAGCAGAAGCATGGCAGACTGCGATTGGCGAATGAAACGAGCCCAGGAGGTGCTTGTGCCTTGGCCTGTTGGTTTGCTGTAAGTGGTTCCAGACAAAGCCGGCAATAAGGCGGAAGACTGGCTCGCAGTTGTCAAGGCGGAAATTTGCCCAAAAAGAAGAAGAAGGGTTGCAATGGGTAAAGCAACCCGCAGAGGCAGGCACTGACGCCTTCGTATTGGTGTCGGCTCCGGGTTTTCGTCAGAGATTGTCTTGGTGCTCGTGGATTATTCGTGGATATACGGTTACTTTATCCATGGTCTTGATTCAGGTAGGCGTATTGTGTAGAGACAATACATACTAGTAGAGTCTCTGGTGCCCTCCACATTTTTTTCGACTGATACCAGCGGCCCGCTTGGCAAGTCATGAAGTCGGTTGACAATCTCTGAGTGACCGGGGGGCGGCAGGTGTCGGACGAGGAGCGGACGATTCTTCGGTGGAACTTGGTGAAGGTTCGAATCGAATCGGAACGTGTCGATCAGGTTGAAGACTATGGATACGGATCATGGTCCATGGATGTGAAATAACCCCTCATAGTATCGGTAGCGTAGTGTACGCGGGTGCATTGCGCGGTCGGCAGTATCAAAGTGGCCTCGCTCGATCAAGTGCATGATGGCCTGCCCCGGGAGGGCATGGACAGCCTGGCCATCTAGGGCGGTGGTTGAAGTGGATCATGAGTGACGGTAAGGCGAAGAGGTAAGGACGAAGTTACGAACAAGAGTGAGAGGTGACAGACAGCTGAGCTCGGGGTAGAATGGAGCGTGCTGCGTGCTGCGTGCATAGTAAAGGCAGGCAGGTACGGACGGCATGGATGCAAGCTCGATGCCTGCCTGCGTGCCTGCCTGCAGCTATCTCGCCGCGTGCATTCGCGTCCAACGTGCATTGCTTGAGTGCGGCTGTGCATCTAGTACCTGGGGAAAGGAGATGCAGGAAGCAGGAGAAGATGCGAGCTAAAACGTTGGGTACCTACCCAAGGTGCCAAGAAGAGGAGAAGGAGGTTCTTAGGAGATTTTCTGACCGACCGGGTCCATTCGACCAGTGTAGGTATCAAAGACCCGGGACAGTCCCGGATTGGGGTGGGAATCAGGTAGAGGCAGGAGGAGCCCTGATACTGGAGCAAGCGGTTCCTCTTACCTCAGCTGGAGAAGTTGCGAAAAAGTTCCCACTTTACCTTAGTCAATGACGCAGTCACGGCCCCAGAGGCCTTCCTTCCTCTTGCTCGCTCGCCTCGGACCAGACCATATGAGAATGGAAGAGAATCAAGATGCGACGGGCGACGTGGGACGAAAGAAGGTTAGACAGTCCACATCTAGGTACCCTATGAGTAACTATGGCGTGGCATGGGACGGCATGGAAAAGAACTGGAAGACCGGGGAGCGCAGCCTGGCGCGGCAAGGGCTGGCAACGGCAATGTCAAAGGGGTACTTGGTAGGCTACCTATTATCAAGCATACTACGGACAGACTCCTATGGAAAGGAAATCGCCACGGCTGCAACTTCCCTTACACATCCACCTGCCTTGCTATGTAGCATCGTTCCGTTCGCTACATAACTGCTTGCTCCTCAAAGTGGTACCCAAGGTTTCTACTTGCGCAGCAGGGAGCCCAAGTCACTCAAGTATCTTACCTCATCTACAGGTAGTCGGTGGGTATGTGTCCGTGCCGTCCAGCACTGTGACCCTGGGAGAGTGCCACCGGGAGGAGCCACGAGGTGAGGCAATCCACCGCGCGTACAGCCCCTGCTTCTCTCCATGTCCTCTTCTCCCTCTTTCTCTCTTGTTGCTTGTTGCCGTCCCGGTCACAGTCTCTCTTCTCGTCTGTAAGGTGAGTACTCAAGGTACCTAGGTAGTCACCTAGTGCGCTTGAGCGTGGTGCAGCGGTGCTCGCTCTCTTGCCCTGGTGGACCCGCCATGCACCTGGCACCTGCAGGTTGCGGACGCGGAGCAAAGAAACAGAAACATCAGGAGCGCGCTAAAACATCAACCCTCTGCATCCACTGCGACCTGCATCCACTCTCCCTCCTGTCAAAAGGCTCGAGAGCCGACCCAGCTGTCGAGAGCCCACCTCACTGGCCAGTCGGCGGTGTATTTCCCTCGTAGCCCACAGGGCCGCAGCAACCCATGGCCCGGAGCGCACGCGGCAAGTACCTGCGTATCCCGTAACGTACCAGCGAGACAGAAGGCACCTTACCACATGGATGATGGGACGGGTGAGGAGAGTCCCACCGACCATGCAGGAGTAATACTGGAGCAGTCCATGCTCGTGCGCTGCAGCAATCTGGGTAGACGGCAGCCTGACTCGCTGGAAGGGGATGAACCGCCGCGCGGGTTCTCGTCTCGATGTTGCTGCTTGCTGCTTGCTGCTGCTGCTGCTGCTGCTGTTGCTGTTGCTGTTGCTGTTGCTGTTGTTGATACTGCTGCCCAGGCCTCGGCTGGTTGATGAGACTGGAAACAGCTCTTCAACGTGTTTGCATGCAACCTGTGAACTACTATGTATCTTATCTATTACCTGCCTAGGTAGTTATACCAGGTACTTGAAAGCCTTCCAAGGTTACTTGCGTGCTTGTGTGTAGGTAAAAGCAGGAGCACCTCATCCATTGGACCTTCCCCAAATATACCGATTGCCCGTCTAAGCGGGATGAGCCCGGGCTGCTTGCCCGGGCCAAACAGCCCCCAATGACGAGATATCTGGGTGGTGGCGACCAATGGAAACCCCGGGTACGGATACAGAGTACATAGTACGCATCTCACATTCACATCGCTCCATTGGACGGCAGACACATCCATCGTCCATCGACCAACGACTTTCGGCCACAGGGCAACCACAAGGCAAAGTCTACATTCCCATTCAGGAAAGAAGGAAGAACAGAGGCGTGGAGGTTGGAAGTGGGAAGGACGGAATGCCCCTCCCCCCCCCCCCCCCCCCCCCCCCCCGGATCAGCGTCCAAAAAGCAGACCAATCGCTCGCCGGTTGCCCATCTCCATCTCATCTCACTCTTACGGCCAAACAATGAAAAGACCATCACCACTATTACAACAGCACCAACAGCACTGACACTCGCAGCAACGCGCCAACGACCCGCGCCATCATCCAACCTCACCTATCATTTCTTTGTGCACGCCACAACAAACAACACAAGGCGCTGTTGCCCGGCCGCCGCCCGCTGTTCTCTGCCCCAAATAGCCTGGGGCCAACGACGACGTTGAAGCTACCTCGCAAGCGTCCGACAGTAGCGTCAGCCTCTCCGTTATTTCGAGACACTCCATCCAGCCTTTGGAACCAAGCTACCTGCGGTTCTTAACTACCCGCCGCCTCACCTAATACACTACCTATCTACCCGCCTCGAGGTTAGGTAGATAGGTAGAAGAAAAAAAAAAAAAGTAGGCACGAGACATTTCCACCTTCATCTCGTCCAACTCCTCCTCCAACCGCTGCCAAAGTACCAAATCCAGTGTCTCTGCACCAACCATTCCCAAAACTTGTAGAAGCTCCGTCCGCGCGGCCCAGGCATCCGTTGGGTTCTCTTACATGCCCCTCCCGTCGGCTCGACTTCGTCAGCATCGTTCGTCTCTTCATCCAATCCCTCTTGCCTGTCATCGCCGGTCACAGTAGTCACCTACATGGCATCACGCCCGTCACCTCCGCGTACCTACATACATCACGTACATCGCACATATCCGCGTCCTTGCCTTCCCCTCACCTCGAATCGCCGCCGCCCAGCTCCCGCCCGCCGTTTGTTCTGAGCCTATCCCGCCAAACAAGCACGGCCGGAGCCTGGCCTTGCTTGCCCCTTGTCACGGTATGTCACCCGGCGGCTGTGTCTTGCAGCGCGTGCAACCACGGCCGACACTGACTCGAGACCCTTTTTTGCCTCCTACTCCCCTTTCATGGACGTCTGGCCTTGCTTTCACCAAGCTTCCCAAACCTAGGCTGCTTCGCCTGCTGCTGGCCTTCTTTTCTTCTCCCTCGTGGTGCTGACCTCACCGCGCGTGCATCACTTGACCGCTGCCAGCCCTCCTGTTGCTTTTTCTCTCTCGTGTCTATTTTCATCCCACAAGCATGTCAAGCCCGGCAGCCGGCAAGCGGAAATAACCTTAGCTGACCTCGAGTATCGGATCAGATCAACCACAGCTGTCTCGCCCCCAGGCCTCCAGCGCTACCGCCACAGGTCAGCCAGCCGCGAAGCCAACGATTCGCTTGTTGCCGTGTTGCTGGCCCTCACCCTCACAGATCGCCAGTCGTTCGTCTAGCATCTTCGGACACGGACGCACCCTTCGCCATCCGCAAGGACGAAAAAGGCAGAAGCAAGTGACGACGGCATCTAACAATCACTGGCCTCCGCCTTATGCTACCCCCACCCTCCTGGGATCCTTCAGCTGGTCTATCTCTTTGCATTATTCCGCTTCAGCTTGGCTCTCGATCAGTCGCCTCCTTCGCCCTCACCCCCTCCAGCTCCCGTCCCATTAGTGTAGACCCTGCTTACCCTTGACCCTACGGGCCTACGCACCCATACCTGGGGCAGTACGTACACGTCGCTAAGTGAGGCAAAGTGCCTTACTCCCGGCGCCCAGGATATCACCACACCAGGGTAACCCGGAAGCTTGCCTTGGGCACTTTACCTTGCCCTGCCCAAGACTCAAGAGGAAGATACCTCACCTCCACAATCGACGGCAACTCCCCGGGGCTACGGGCGCCGCTGCCTTCTGTGGTGCCTTCAACTTGTGCCGCTCTCACACTCCTTCGCTTGGTGTTGACCTCACCTCACTCACTGGACTTGACCTCCTCACCGGGCCATTACCTATCCACCACAAGCCGCCTTAGCGCACCCTGGCCGCGAGGCCCTTGCAGACGAGAAGACGGGCCAAACCTGCCTGCGCACACGCTGCACACGCTGCACCAACGGACCTTTTAACTGTCCAGGAGGTTCCCATTGGGCAGAGCCTCTCTCTCTCCCGCGCTCTCTTTTTCTCGTCTCCTCTCCATTCTCCCTCCGTCTCCCTCGCAAGCGTCGGGATCTTTGACCCTAGAGGTCAAGTCCATTATCCCATTCTTCTTTTTTTGCTTCACCCGACTTTGGGACCAGTTGCTCCTCTTCTCCTCGTCGCCCCCGTGCATCTGCATCTGCATCTATCTGCATTTGCATTTCGCTCGTCCCTCGTCCCCCGTCGAATACCACCCCCTCTCTCCCCCCCAGTGGCCCCCCCTCCCCTAAGGGGTTACCTTACCTCAGGTACCCTACCTAGGTACTTGCCTACCTACCACCCCCCTCTTCCTCCTTGGTCCCCACTCTTCCAATCAATTCGGACGGGCCAGACCCAGAGCTCCCTGACCCGAGCCCCCGTCCTTCAAACCTCAACCCTCTGTCGCTTCGACTACAATTGCATTTGGGACCCCCCGCCCGCCCGCCCTTCCTCCCTGATCTCGTCCACTTCGGGTACCTTGTTGCGTATCGCTGACCGCGACCTGCAAATCGAATTCGTTCCTCGCCAAACCCAAGTCCGTATCCAGAGGGGATTTGCCGGGTCTGCATTACGGATTGCCGGGACGCATCTCGACGGACCTCAGGACCACCCCGCCAGGTTGACGCTTTCGCTCGCCTCGCCCAGCAGCAATATATTTAACCTTTGCGCTGTACCGCATGACGCGCCAATTGCGAAATAATCCCCAGCACGCCGGCCCTTCCTCGACGGAGGACGACGAGGTGTAAAACACCACCGCCGACGGAACCCCAACCCATTCCGCCTTTTCGGAGAATCCGAGAATCCAGCACGTCCAAGACTTCAGGAATCGAGACCGCTTTGCTGCGAGTTCACAGTTGCACACTTCAACATGTCTCGACAGAACAGGCACTATCAATCATGGTACGCTTCTTTTGATCCTCTCGCCCCCTTGCAGTCGCCGAATGCAAACTAATCTTCTCTTCAGCCGAGAGCTCCATGTCGTGGTGTTGGGTGCCGGTAAGCTACCCATGAAGTATCCGTCACGTGCCCCATCTGACGCCCCAGAAAGGAGGTGTTGGGAAGAGTTGTCTAACAGGTGAGAATTCCACAACACCAGACGGCTGGTGAACGACTTCCGCATCAAATACTGACTCCCAAACAGCCCAATTCGTACACAATGAGTGGATTGAGAGCTACGATCCCACGATTGAAGACACCTACCGGACACAGCTCCAGGTTGACGTGAGTCGATCCACTCGATTGAGACTGCTGCAACGAATCACTGACTCGAACCAATCCAGGGACGGCAAGTTGTCTTGGAAATGTGAGTGAAAGCGCATTCCAGTCGCCGTGAGACGCGCCATCTAACACCCAACTCAGCCTTGACACTGCGGGCACAGAACAGTTTGGTGAGTCTGACTTGATCTCTTCTCCCCTCTTACGGTATCTAATCTGAGCAGTTGCCATGAGAGACTTGTACATGAAATCCGGCCAAGGCTTCATCTTGGTCTTCAGCATCACGTCGTCTTCTTCAATGAACGAGATTGAGATGCTTAAGGAGGAAATCACCCGCATCAAGGACGATGATAACGTCCCTATCGTCATTGTCGGCAACAAGGCCGACTTGGAGGAGCAGCGCTCTGTACCCAGGCAGAGGGCTTTTGCATGCTCTCAACTGTGGGATGCCCCATACTACGAGACGAGCGCCAGGACGAGGAGTATGTTGTCATTCCTGACTCGGGAATCATGTTCAAAAGCTAACGTTCTTAGCCAACGTCGATGCGGTCTTCATCGACATCTGCCGTCAACTACTGATGAAGGACGAAAAGGTCCAGGCCCAAGCCACCCAAGACGACGAAGACACCGAGTACGAGAAGAACCCTGGAATCATGGGCTTTGCGAAACGGAAGCACCGCAAAAAGAGACGCGCGGATGGCCATCGATGTGTCATTCTGTGAGCTGCGCCTCGCTACCAGAGTCGGATTCGTGTTCAGCACCGACCCTTGGTCGAGTGTCTTCGCGAAACGGTGCGTCCGTGAGGCACGTGGCCGACGGGTTTACGACTGCCGGTCGTCTCCTCGACGCAGAAAACAACGGCGAACCCGGAGCCGGTTCCTGGCGCAAAAAGAGCAACAATCCTCGCAACATCTACGTCATTTCCCACGTTTTGCCAAGACGAAAGGCATCTTGCCGCATTTCAGCATTGAGCCCTTCATTCCCGCTTTACTTCCTTCTTTATCAACACCACAGCATTTGGGCTCATTCGAATTTGACCTTCACTCGACACGGCCGTTTGTACGCTTGACGACTTCTTTTCGACTTTCATTGACTTCAGCTGAGCGACAGCATCCGAGGCGGGGCTTCCTTTTTCTTTCTCTTCCAGAGCATGGCGGCAGCAGAGTTCCACGGCCTGCGACAGAAATTCTGACGGAACGTCATCTTGACATTGTATCTTGATTTTCTTTTTCCTCATGATGGCACGATTTTCTTGGACAAAGCACCCATTACCCACCTACATACCTCGCTTCGTTTTCTTTTCTTTTATCATACCTAGGGACAGATACATAAAACACTGGCAGAGGGATTGGAGTTTCAAGAACAACCAAAAACAGATTCCGGTTGGGACACAGCTCACGGCTGGGCGTTGGGACAAAAACATTGGTTTTGCGCCGGAAACGCATATGGTCCTGCAGAGAGTTGGCGAGGCCATCTGCAGTCTCATGGCGAGGCCTCGTTGGCCTCTTAGACTTGAGAGCAATTGACGGCGTTCTTGGTCTCATGCAAACTGAACAGTCGGCCAGGGCAGAGTTAACAACCTTGATGCCGAGGCATGTGACCGATGTAACCCTGGTTCATGTCCCCTGTTGATCGAAGTGATAATCTTCCGGATCACATCATGGTCTGGGGTTGGCCGTACACCAACCGACGCAAGCCCCGGGTAAAATCCGCGTGTCAACCATGTGTCTGGCCAATAGCGCCCGGTGTCGTCCCTGGTTCCGGACCTTGGAGGCTCCCGCTGCCCCGTGGAGGTGTACCCATCCCGTCCGGACCGCCGATGATAGGTCACAGGCTAATCGTACATTCGTGCACTTCCATTGGCGACATTACGCGACCAGTTCTTTCCCGGTCGCGGTCTTGTTTCCCTGAAGAGATTTTGATCCGCTATTACGGTTCTGATTGCGATGCTCTTGGGGTTACATAGCTGTTTCTTTAGGCGAGAACTCGATAGACTGAGATGGTTTGCCAAACATGTGATCCCTTGGCGTGGTCGTGCTGCTGTTAGGGGGAGCGAGGGGTTGATCCTGTTCGAAAACATGTGCGAAGGGGGAAAAAGTTCGTCTCTTGTTTGCAGGGTCAGGGCGAATACTCGGAAACTGAGGTGGAATACGGAAGTTTCCATCAGGGGGGTGTATAACCACCACCCCTCGGTCCTAATTGGCGGTTCTTCTTTTCTCAAGCCGCAATTCGAGGATGTGTGTCATATCCGGTCCCCTCTTAGCCGCGAACTCCTCGGAGGCAAGCCCAGCCAAAGTTGTTAACTCTGTTCTTCCCCATGGGAATAGCCGTGCCAGGGAGAAGATGGAGAGATTGGACTGGCGGAACGTCTCTTTTTGGGGGCGTTTAGGGTTGAAATACGCTGAGGAAGACGGACGTGGAAAGTGACGGGTGATGAGGAGTGTTCGTTCTTGGAGTTACTTTTCTGTCTTTTTGGGTACGGGGACTAACGTGCCTTCATCGGAATTTGAGTATTGCCAGTTCTGTCGCCGCCATCCTGCCACTGAGGCAAGGATTCCATCGCCGTTGTGGTTTATTGGTCTATGATGCTCATGATGTGCTGATTATATACCCGACTTGATGATTCAGCAGGAAGCGGGACGTGGGGGAATAAGCAATAAACTATTCGCGACATACGAAACTTAGGGAAAATTCCCGTATGGTTCTTGGTTGTGGTTTTAAGCTCCGCCGGCTGTTTGTCCTCGTCAGATGTCTGGTGTTGGTGAGCGTGTCGTCGATGTTGTGGCAGACCTTGTCCGTTCTCATTCACGTCTGTTGGGTAAGGTTGGCAACCGGCAAGCGCTCGAGGTTCTGGAACCGTTTCGATTCGGGTGTTTTAAAGTCTCGCAAATGTCTCTCCTCAAGAGTCGAAAGACCCCTGTTCGGCCAAAATCGAGCGCCCTTTCCTCTAGACACTGAATATCCGCCTCCTCTTCCTACTGAGCTGCGATTTGATAATGACGAGACTGGAAACGAAAATAATAAATGGTCGTCTGGCTCAACTCTGCAAGAACATACTATCGAGGTACTTCGTACGCAGTACCACTTACCTGGCGTCATTCTCTGTTCCTGGTCTTTGTAGCGGAGGCCCTCAGACCTCGCCTCTTCAAAGTCCGTTCTTCAATAACAGTCTCGGGGAGCTAATGCCATATTCTTTCACTACTTAAACGCCTCCGACGACCAATAATGATGATTTGCAAGGCAGCGCTAAGTCGATCCCTGCATCTAGGGGCCATCAGTCGTCAGTCCATGTGACCTGGACGTCGAGTACACCGTTTCCATCCACGAATCTCCGAAGGAAAGTGTCACCACAGGAGTCGGAGCTTCGCCACCAAGATGAAACTGTCGTCCGTCAGTGCTGACTCCGATGTATCGGTAGAGTATTCCGACCACGGAGAGCAGTCAACGACGAGGGGTCATCTCACGAGACCTACCTTGGCTATCTTCCACACTATGTGCCACATGGCGAAGCACTCTCGCTACTCTTCTCCGGTAAGGAGTAGAATTGGAATCAAGACTGTACTACGTAATATACTGCAACAAAAGACGTGCTTATATATGACTCCTCCCTCGGTAGAAGCAAGAGTATCATCAAAATTGTTCACTTTAAAAAGCCCAACGAGGGAAAATCAAATGCTCCTCGACCGAGATGGCTCTTCCAGCAAGGCGCGGCCCAACACCGTGACTTACCACGAGGATATTATCGCCCTTCTAGCTTAGTCCTATTCACCCTTCCTCGCATCCAGAACCAGGTTCTACATGTTTTGTCTATTGGATTCTAAAGCGAGCCTCTTGCCCCTTCCCTCCTTCCTACCCGGACATGTGGTATTTATAAGGACCTCAAGGCCCGCAGATGCCTTCGAGATTCCACAAGATATCCGGGGAAGCTGGTAGCGACCATGTGTGGAAAGGCCTCCAGCCAGCTGATGTGAAGGCATCACCAGTCGAGGGCTACCTCAGTGGCAGACCTTAAAGTGCCTCATAGCTCGCCGAGAAGGGGTACACCTGGACCTCTCCCCTGTCCATCGTCGTCTCTGTTCATCCGTGTCGTATTCACCCAGCCGAGCGCCCTGAGAGAAGGAGAGGCAACTGTAGCTAATGACTTCGTCCGGCTCGTCCAGAGCTGTACTCAAGGAGACAATCCTCCGCAGCATCCCTGGTGGGCTCCAAGCCCCCTCCTACCCAGCGGAACACGGTAACGCAAGCTCAGACAGCCTTGCCGCCTGACGCTAGCCGCCGAGACGCGAAGGTTTGATACTAAATCGTCTCCAGCCCATCGCGGCAGGAACAACCCAGGAGGAATATGTTGGACATCCGTAGAAGCAGGCAAAAGGACCCATCTAGACCAAAGTCCGAAGCCTTCGGGATTCAAAGCCACAACAGACGACCCGGTGACTACTGCAGAGCGGGGGGGAAAGGCTAACACATCAACGAACCTTCTTCCCGACATGTTCGTATTAATTCCTTTTGGGGCGCATAAAGACGATGTTGTCGCCGACTTGATCATGCGCCCTCGCCCGTCGACCCACGAGTTCACTAATCCGTATTCCAAAACTGCTCGGGTGTCGGTCGACGACGACGGCCGGTTTTGCATTTTGAGATGAATCAGAACGAATCTTTTCGTGGCTAGATCTCGTGTGAGCAGCTGTCAAGTTTGGACGACCAGCTTCGCTATGTATGCGGTGGCCGTGGCATCTCACGACGCCGACGAAAGGACGAACCGCTCTCAATTCGTAGACAGCATCACACTAGACAACCGGACGTCGTCCAGGAGGGTTGCAAACAAAACGCTTCATTTCATCCAATCTCGTGGCTCGCCCGGTGGGGGCGGCTCTGACCGCCGTCTATAGACCAGCATCTCTGGCATGAATTGCTATGTGCTCCCGCAGTTCCCTGTCCCGTTTCAACCCCCGAGACAAATACTCCGGTTCCCAAGGCTGATTCAGACATTAAACATCGCTTCCTCTTCCCATCCTCCAGGCTCGCGATGCTGATGGAATGACAAGAGCCAATTTTGGGGTTGGTACGTATACAAAAGAAACAAAGAAGCAAAAAATGGGTGTAAGTAAAGGGGTATTGGTGAAATGGCACCGAAATGAAGCCGCGAAAACTCATCGACAGTGGCTGGTGGTCTCAGGGTGCTCTCTCACAGATACCATACCGAGCACAAGACTTCGCCCATTCTTCTAGACATACACGAGTAACCCTAGAACCTCGGAGGCCCCGGAGGTCCTCCTGGCCTGTCGTCCTTTCTCTTGCCAAGGGCCACCAGAACCCCGACCACAACCGCGATAAGAAACAGTAATACGAGGCAGAGAATACCGGCCAGGATACAGAGCTTCTTCTTACGGCGCGCCAGGGCGGCTGGCCCCAGCCCCGCCGGTTGATTCCCGTACGCGGGCATGCCGCCCGTCATGCTTTGAACGTACGTGCCCGGCCTTTCTCCGTTGGCCTGACCAGGTGCTGGATGAGGAGGGGTTGCGGAAAGATGTGCTGCTGCTGGGGCGGGAGGCTGCTGCTGCCTCGCCGCTTGCTGCCCCAAGAGCGCCTGCTCAGAAGGGACCGGGGAAATAGGGTCGCTCCTGGGGGTTGATGGGCCGGTGCCGGTCCCTGGGCGGGAGGGGACATATGGCGGGGGCGGGGGCAGGTTCGGGTTCGCGGCGGCGTCGCCGTCCGGGCTCCATGGCACAACGGGCGGGCCGTGGGAGGGAGACTGGCCGAATGGCTGGTGTGGGCGATACAACCCGGTTGCGGCTGGGCTTGACCTACTTGGCCCGTCGTTGTAGGACTGTGAATACCGCGCCTCGGGCATGGCGAGCTTATCGTCGGGACGGACGACTGGCGGGGAGGGCTGGTAGGACGAGTTTAGAGGGTAGGCGGCATTGGAGATGGAGTCCGAGGGGTGGTGTCCTGGTGAGTAAGACGAGTCGCCGTACGGATAGGCGGCGTTATCGATTGAGTCTGACGGGTGCTGGTTGTAGGCCATCTTGGACCGAGGACGACGGGTGTCGTCTTGCGATGAGCTGAGAAACTGGAGCCGTAGGGCGGTGTCAAGCTCCCGGTTCCGAGTGCCGTCCCCGGATCAGATGTCGCCGGGGAAGTTCAAACGCGTCGAGGTGCCGGATGGGCCGGTCGGGCGCTCAAGTGGTGCGATACTATCTGTGCGTCGACTTGCAGTTTGATTCAATGCGAAGAGACAAGAATGCGAAGGAATGGCAATGCTCCGAGGCCGGCAATCGGTGGCGATGATAGTTGGCGATGTCTGGAATCGTCGGCCTCCTAGGTGTGTAGCAAATGAGTGAATGGGATCGAAGTATGGCGAGAAGAGGTAGAAAGGAAAAAGGAGGATTGAACGTGAGATTGAAAGAAGGAGCAGCGCAGATCGCAGAGCAGGAGCGAGGAAAGTGAAGGAAGGAGGGAGGGAAGGAAGGGGTCACCCGGGTTGGCGCAAACCCACATAACCTTACCTTACCTTCCTTCCGGATACCTTCCTCACCTACAGCCAACAGGCTCCCCTACTTGCCGTACCGTGACCGTAACCGTAACCTACACCAAGGTGACCACACCTTCCTCACTTCCCTTTACCTTTTTGGTTATTACTACCTGCCGTCTGCCGTCAGCCAACATGGAAGTCAACCACTCGGGCGGCATCCACGGGGCTGGGCTGTGAAGTGGGTTCTGCTACGACCGCACCTACTATAGTAGCACTACTTCTGCAACTCACCTTCTCCTCCCCCCTTTCCTTCCCTTCGTGGTTTTGTTGGGCTGTTCACAGCCTCAATGTCGCGTACCAAAGGGGGAAAGGAGAGTTGGCGCTGGAGAGAAAAAAAAAAAGGGAACGACAGTTCGAGGCTTAGAGCTTAGAGCCTACCTTATTTCCCTTCCCCCTCCCCCTTGGCACCATTTGCGACACGACGGTCGCGTCTACCTCACCTCTAGCCTGGACTAGAGGTACCAAGACCCAAGTACCGCTCGGTGCCTCTTCAACCGTCAGCAGCCCATCAGCAAGACCAGGCAGGCAGGCAGGCAGACAGGCCAGTTATTCCCGCACCAAAGCACTTCGGTCAGAAAGGTCTAGAAGTCCGGTCCCCTCCTTCACTTACACATCCAAGCCACGGACGACTGACTAACTGCCAGGGTCGAAGTCAGAGAACGGATGATGGGGGTTGACGGGTTTCAAGACGTCCGATGACACTTTTGACTGGCAGCCTCTGGTTCGTGCCTCCCGCAGCCATTCCCACACGCTCACACACCCTCCCCCTCCGGCGAACCGTTTGCGCTCCTCCCGCCCTGTCCGTCTCCTCGCTCGCCCACATCCGCAAATATCATCCCTGTTAGGGTCAAAGGGAGACCCAGTTCTATTGCGAAAGGCGATGGCGGACCGGGGACGCTGGAGGGGCAAGTAGGAGGGAACGATGGGGAGACGCAGGTACCCTTGCTGGGGCACATCTGCGCTAGAAAGGGGGTTTTTACCTTCAGAACGCGTCTTTTACCAGGGGGTGCGAGGATGCAGAAGGCGAAGCACCTCCAGGCTCTGAGCACACACACAGACAACGGACACGGAAAACCAGACAACGGACATCAATGGAAGCGACCACCGAACCGCACATGGCACCGCGGGGCTGCTTTTCAGTAGTACCTACCTCGCAAACTCACCGAAAACTTCCCACTGCCAATCCCCTCCGGCACCGGGGGACGTCCCGACGACGCTAAACGCCCTTTTCACACGCGCTTGGAGGGGCTGTGTTTCCCAGGGACAGACGGGCTGGCTTGGGCCACTCGGCTAACATGAGAACCAGGGTCGTTGCGTGCCCATGTCATGGCCACGCCAACGCGACCCTACGAGCGGCACCTTGTCCGGCAGAGCGAGAGGGAGGTGGGTTGATCGAAGACCAGGCTTGGGGCTATCTTGAGGGGATCCGTGAGTGAAGCCAGATGGCAACGCCCACAACCGAACGAAAACGGGCGAGGCAGAAGGTATGTTCTCTCTCAATCTGCACCGGCTCTCAAAACCCGAAACTTTTGGGGGATCCCCACAAGGTTTAAACAGAGTCCCGCCTCCCAAAAAAGCAAAGGACGGCGAGAGGCTTGTTCATCTGAAATTCTAGTTCCATACCGCGTACCGGCACCGCACATCGCAACTTGCGCCTCTTCGCACTCGACTTGGCCTTATTTCGCGGCACCTCGAGACCTTCGCTTGTCCCAATCTGCGCCGCCCACGTCGGACAAGACAGATGAGTACATAACACAACGTCTCAGCTTCTTCAAGCCGTGTCATGTTTTACCGTATCAGGACCCTGCACGCATCTCACCCACCCCCTTCTCGGTCTCTGATGATTCAAGGACGGGCGGTATATCTGTTCCCCGGGCCTCAGCTCACCTTCAAAGAGAGAGTCTGCAAGATCAACAATTGGCAACTCGGAAGCCGTTTCCCATTCACCCAACCACTCTGAAATCCGCTCAGACCGTCAGACCGTCAGATTTTGCCCCAGAAACCGCCCAATTGGCTCAAAAAAGGGACATCGCAAAAAAAAAACCTCAAGTCACACAAAGATTGGTCCTCAATTAACATGAAAACCAACAAACCCACACCGCACGCCCAGGGCCTTCTTCATTAACCGCGACCACACGTACCGTCTCTGTTAATAATACGCTGCAAATTTTACCAGGTCACGCCAATAATATCCAATATTCAACCCGCGTCTAATTGCCAACAACATGATTAAACGCATAGCAGCGCTTTCCCTGTCAGGATGCCCCCCACGTTGTACTACTGCGAGAACATTGTAGAACTTGGAAGCGAATGGGTGGGTAAAAGGCGACAACAAACGGCCCCGGTGCTCGCTCGCTCTCTCGCTCGCCTTGCTCCTCTAGATTGAGCGAGATTATCCTCCGCGGCGATCCCGCCGATCTCGTGTGCCGTGGGATCCGCTACATCGTGAACCCGCAACTGCCAAAAGTCCTTCCAGATCCAGATCCAGACTTGTGTTGCTGGACATTACATAGTAGATGAGGTCACGGTGGATAACATTCAAAAGCGTAGCATTGTCGTAGACCAATATTATGTCTGATTGATAGCAATGGTATCTGCACAGCTCCTCGACTCTCCCAGTCTCAACGCCCTCGCTGACTACTCGTACACAACGACAACGAGACGTTATGTGTGCCATAACCCTCCGCGTGAAAAAAAAAATGAGAAACCACACTAAATCTTTTATACAAAGATGATCCGCCGGCGTGCCTACATCTCCTCTGCGCGGCTCTTGCCCTCCTAACGCACAGCTCATCACCTCATTAAGCGTCACTATGTACATTTTTTAGAACCCCCCTCGACACGCCGTCGGACCATCGTCGAACCTTTCACGTCTTTGGGTGACAAAACGGAAAGATCCCGAGCCCGCAAGCCATTATAGCAAGCAGCACACCACCTCACGCGGTCGTGCCATTCGAAACACCTCCAGGCAGGTTGATGAGGAAGTGAACCAAGTCTACGGAGTTGCCTCCGCCTAGGGTGACGTTGAGCGCTTGGCTGATCGGAACCCCGCCGTTCTGCTGCCGGCTGCCCTGGTTGGCCGCAGTGAAGAACCGCTGCAGCACCGTCTGGGCTGTTGTTGCCGCCATCAGGTTCTGCTTCTGGAGAATCAAGAGAACTGACACCCGTGCAAAGTCGAGCGTCTCTTCCGTGACTGTAAACGTGGGCGCCGGTGCCGGCGGAGACGACACCGGTATTGATGGGACGAGAGGGCCCTGAGTAGTCGTCGGCGTAGGCGGAACCGAGGTCGCGGGCGGAGCTACAGGGGGCGTTGCCACAGGCGTCGTTGTCGGTGTAGGCAAGACGGGAATCGTGGCCCACATTGTCGAGCTGGAGGCGTGAATGGTCGTCACCCGGAACGGACCTGTCAGTGTTGTGAACCCGCCGACAATGTCGCCAGAAGGCCCGATGACAACGGGACCATTCGGAATGATATTAAGCGTGAGGGTGGTAGCTTGGCCTGGTAGGAGGGTGATGATCTGGATGGGGACGAACCCGTCGGCGTTCACGTCGGCATTGACGACCACGCCGTCCGAGGAAGCCGAGCCGATCCGCGTTGAACGTCCATCAAAAGTGACCAACGAGTTCTGCGCAATGCAGGACAGGCTTTCGGTGTTGAACTTGGCCAGAATGTCGGTTCCATCCAAGGGGACGGTGAAGTTGGTTTGTGACTGTTGAAGGAGGCGAGGAATTGCCTGGCCAAGCGTGACATTATTGATATTAGAGGAGCTCCCGGTCAGATTGGTGGTGGTACAGCCAGTGGCTCCGGCCACGGTGCACGTCTGCCCGGTGAACCCGTTGGTGCAAATGCAAGAGCAAACGCCTTGCGAGACGACGTTGGTTCCGCCGTTCTCACATTTCAGCTGGTTCTGGCATTGAGTCAATGCCGGCTCTGGGGTAGGGGCATTAGTCCGGTTTTTACGGAAGACGAAGAATTCCAAGGGAACGATGATGGCTGCGGCAATGATACCAAGCACAACGATGACGATCAGAATGAAGGCCCAGAGAGGCAGACCGCAACACCGTCTCCGTCGCCTGACTGAACCCTCCTCGCTATTGGATTCAAGTCGGGCTAGAGGCGATGATCTCGCCGCCATCGCACGCGTGACTGTAGGCTGAGGCGTGCCGCCCCTACTTCCCGGTGCTAAGGGCCACGAAGAGGTGGAGGCTCGTCTGAACCAGCTGCCGCGGTTTGGAGGATTGGGGGTTGTTGCCGCTGGCGGAGGGAATGCAGCCAACATGTCTGAGAGACCTGATTGATGTTTTTCAGCTGTTCACGGTTAGTCAACCAGTCTCGGCTCGCGCGCGAGGGAGAAACCTACCTGATAAGCCAGACATTTGATGCTCCCCCTGGTGTCCAAACGCCTTCTCATCTGGCCATTCCCCGTCCATGTCGAACCTGCTCGCAGGCCGGCGTCCTCGATCGATGAGCGCAGCTAGACGTGTGGCACGCTTGATCAGGTCCGGCAAGCTTGTCATGCTACCTCTTGACTCCATTTCCCTGACCGAGTTCATGTCCAGACCGAGTTTCGGCGGACGTCGTATTGCCGACAGGCGGTCGTATGGCCTTGGTGATGGTGTTACCTTTCTCATCTCAGCCGGATCGGTTGCGCTGGCGGCTGCAAAGGCGCCCAACATGGCGTCTGCTGTGAGCGACGGGGTCCTCGTCGTGGCGGCCATCGTGGGAACTGTGCCCGAAGAACTCGATCCTTCAACGTAGCCGGTGCCGTTATCAAAGGGGCTGTGTGGCAGTTGGTTTTGAAGGGGTGACGGCGATGGCCTGAACACGTCTTGCGGCAGCTCTTGCGGCAGCTCTTGCGGCAGAGGGTCACCGCCGCTGGCACCCCTGTTCATCACGATCAAAGGTTTTTGCATCTTGCCCAGACTCGCGCTCCGCACAAGCTTGCTTTCGTCCCCTGCATCGCCATACGGCGACGTGCTTTCCCTGCTCATCTCACTGTCCTCGTCCTCGGTGGAGTAAGCGTCGTCCTCATAGAAGTCATCCGGGTATCCTCCGCTGAATCCTGGCGACTGGCTGCCCCAGCTCTCTGGCATGGCAGCGCTCGACGCAAACGAGGTGTGAGATCTGGACCGGGGGCTTTCCTCAGGAATCGGCGAGACGAACGAGGCGTTCGAGTAAAAGGATGAATCACCGCGACGGGCCGATGGTGGCGGTCCGAGGTTGACACTTCGTCGGGGCACTGCAACCGGGGGCGGCGGTCCTGGAGGGGGCATTGCCGCGGGCGGTACTGCCGAAGGCAACGGAAAGTCTGGAATCGACCCAACCGACGATAACGACGACTGTGTGTGTCTCGAAGACGGGGTGAGTGGTGCAGAGGAGGCATCTTGGCTCAGCGTCGATTCTCGTCCAGTCTGCGGGGTGTACTGAAAAACTGGAGTGTGGTCCTGCACTCGTGAGCTGTCCAGAATCGAAGGCACCCGGCTCGGTCGAGGGGGTCGTTGTGGTGGTGGTCCCCGTCCTGGGGGAGGTCGGTACGGTTCCGCATCGGGGGTCGGCGACGGGATGGGTCCGGGTAGCGGCCATTGGGGGATCTGCGTTGGCCGTGAGATGGCGACGCCGAGGCCACCGCCCTCCCTGTTTTGGAGAGCGGCCGGAGGTAATGGTCTCGGGATTCGTGACGGGGGCGGTTCGAGGTTCTGGCGGCTCGGCGGTGGTGAGACATCCGTGGGGCTGTCTAGGTCCTCTTCCATTATTGGGAATCTTGTCGCGGACGGCGATGCGTACTGTTCCCTCGGATATCCGGCCTGAGCCCGCTCTCTCGCCCGCTTGACGGATCCTGCAATCGGCGGTCGATCCATATCTCTTCCATATTGGGGTTGACTCATTTAGTACTCGTCAATTCGGTCCAGCGACATCAGAGTCTCTCCTTTTCCCACGGCGTCTTAGCGTCTTTCCTCTTTCCAGGAGTGTCTGCGCGTCCAGACACGACAGGTTAAAACATTCGCCCTGCGGTACCACCTGGGTGTGAGTACTATGACGGTAGTGCTGCGGGTTTCCGGGTTTTTGGTGATGCGGCGGCGCTCTCGAAATTGCCCGGCGAAGATGGGCTCGTATAAACTCGAATGGCGGCGTGGCGACTCGACGCAGCTTCGCGGACAGAAACGACTGGCGGAGAGGGGTGTATCAAATGAAGGGGTCGCTCAACTCTATTGCGAGGCGGTGTGACTGCGTGAGATTGAAAACAGGAACCAGGCCTATTAGAACGAGAGAATCGAAGTCTAGAGTGATGCCGGGAGGTGGTCGGGTGTGGCGAATGAAGAAAGGAAAGGAAAGGCGGCGAAGGAGTGAAGTGCGAGCGCGGGAACGCGGCAGCAGCAGGAGACAGATGCTGCTTGTTGAATTAATTAGGTGTAGAGAGAGAACTGGGCAACGAGACGGCGAGAATCTATCGTGACAAAGGTCAAGTCAGCACACCGGGGAGGATGGCGAAGGTTTGGAGAGCGGCGAGGGGGATGCGAGAAAGTGAGGCAGCATGTACTGCGTACTGCGAGGGACTCTGGCTAGATGCGGACACAGGAGGTTCCCGGCGGTTCGGGAGGGTCGCTTCAAGTCGGCCACACCCCTTCGAAAGCAAGGGACACCTGAACAGTCCGGCCACGGGTAGGGGGAGTCCCAAATGGGGGATCACGTACAGTTGGTGTTTCGAGACCTGCTGGCCTTTGGCCGACGGTGATTCGTCCGGCCGAGGGTGAAGAAGTGCAGATTCTGCTGACGATAACGACAACAGACGGCTGCCGGCAGCAGGCGGGCAGGCAGACAATAGACGACCGAGTGAAGAGATGACTGCAAGATGATGGCATCGGCATCGGCCTCGGAATACCGTGGAGTGTCCAGCAAGCAGGTGCGTCGAACAACAGGTCCCAACACTGGAGAAGCAGCCGTCGGCGCAACAGCGACGCAGCAACACAGCAACGGCAGAGTGCAACTCTACCGGGCGACGGAGAAGAGAAATCAGGTGGTGAGACGAGCGCGGATGGACGCACGACGCACAATGGGTCTTGCCGTGCTGGCGAGAGGGACTGAGTGTGTTTCAGACGGGCGGAACGGGCAGGGTGTGTCCGGCGTCGGGGACGCAGCACCTCTCCGGGGGAACCTTGTGACTGACGTCTGAAGATGTGAAGATCAAGAGACAATCAGGCGAAGAAGCAGGGCCGCGGTGGCTTCGATGCGTAAGGTGATAATGATGTGCGAACTGACAGGTCCAGTCCGCGTGGGGTGGAAGCGTCGATGGAGATGCAGATTGTTTGAACAGGAAGGATGCGGGCCCGAGGCAACGGGACAGATGGAAGACTGGGGGATATACGGGCGTGCGTCCGAGTTCAGTTTTCTCTGTTCTGGTCGGGTCGTGTGGCCCTCTCGGCTTTTTGCGTCTTGGGAGGCCGGCAGTTGGTAAATTGTCTTCAAGACAAGTGATGCTGTATTTTCCCGATGGCAGGAAGAAAAAGGAAAAAGAACCAATAGCCGTTGTCGATCGGGAGTGCGACGAACAGCAAGAAAAAGAAAGTCGAGAAGTGAAAAACAGTTGTTGGGTGCGTGTGTGCGCTCTGTGTGTTGCGTCTGTGTGGGTGTGTGTGCTGTGTGGTGCGCAGTAGATATCCGTATCCGTAGGCGACGACAAGTTCCTCCTCCTCGAATATGATGTGCGCTGGACACAGACGAGACGGACCGTGGGCTTGGCTGAACGTTCCTCGACTCTGTTCCCTTGTTCCTACCTCGAGTTGACTGACCGTGCGAACGACAGCTCGCAACCACGCCTGCGACTGGTTGAGGGGGTGGGAAAGGAAGGTGAGAGAAGAAGACGAGAAGAGGAGGAGTCGAGACGGGACAGGAGGGGACGTGGATGGAAAAGGCGCGAGGAGGGATCCCCGGGGATCAAAAAGAGGAAAGGCAGGGCCAGTTGGCAGAGCCAGAAGAGGGTTGGAGTTCGCTTCTGGATCTAGAGACTGGGGGGGCTGGCTTCAATACTACATGTATTGGGGAGGAGACGGTCTGGTCTGGCCTGAGTGACAGGCCATTCGTGACCATTTGCAGCAAGCACGCAAACTCCACCAGGGGGAGGGGGAGGGCTAGGGTCGCTGTTTATTCTTTTTGTTCTTCTTTCTTCCCTGGAGCGAGCGCGTCTCCGTATTTTTGGCGTGTTTGGATGCGAGTGATGAGTTCTCCGTAGAACGTTCTGCCGGGTCACGTCACGGTATTCAGAGTGGACATTCCGCCGAGAATGAAGAAATATTGGTTGATGCTATCTGAAATCGACGAGACGTGGAGACTCTGGACGGGATTGCGCAAACGACAAGTATGGAGCCGGTACCTCTCAGAGGTACACACCATTCCTTGTGTAGATAAGTATACCGCCTAGGTAGTGTAGTATAATACCTTGCCTGCCTACCCAGGAAAGGAAGTGACAACGGGGGCGTGGCAGCGACATCAAGACCCCAAAAGACACGCCTCCTGGAAGGACTACACCACCGGTATCACCTACCTAGACGCGTATGTACCTAGCATCGGTACCTAGCATGTAAGAGCCCGTTGGAAAAGTCTCAGTCAGCGTACTATGGACTGCCTAGTATGACTACCGCGCCAGACCTACTATGTAATAGCCAGTTTGGTATGACATGGCAGGCCAAGCTGAGGCGTCGTTCACATCAATAGTCAGGCAAGTCCAGTCTCAATCCTCAATCCAATCCAATCCCAATCCCGATCCTACGGTGCTGCGGTGCGCGTGTGCGGTGCGTGTTGCCCCTGGCTGCTGCAATTTTTAGGAGGTCGAGGGCCCGAACTGGCTGACGGGCAGGGGAGCAGGGGTCGCTTTTGGGACTGTGGCTGTCGCCAACACGAGTGTTCCCGGCAGGAGGAGCCGCGAGTCCACGACCACCCAGGGGGATTGCGGGGCCCTTCAGCGTTAGCCCCAACGCTCCTGCCCCCCCGTCTGCCAGTCTGGGGGGTCACTCCCCGTCAAGCCCCTGCCTCTTGGAGTCGAATAGCGGGTTCTCTGCGGGGGGGTGGGCCAATCATGAGCGTAAGAGGTTTAAGCAGAAACACTAGCGCAGGCACACGCTGCGAGACCCTTTCGGCCCCTGCAGGGGCGGGTCAGATGGCCCGATCTGGGGGGGTCGCTGTGTGTTCACTGTTCTCCACTGATTGCTGACTGGGTGGTCTTGGTCCTTGGAGGCTCCTGGTCGACCTTTTTTTCCCGGTGACGACGCGGGAGGCGCTGGCGAACAGCCTGAATGGAGACAACGGTGACGGTGACAGACGGGGCCAAGAGAAAAACAGGGGCGCGGCACGCATGAGAAACGCCCTCCGACGCTGCATACCTATGTGCACTACCACGTCGTCTGCGCCTGCCTCCATGCCTTTCGACTTATCTAAACTGAATAGGAAAGTCCTCGACCACAGCCCAGGTATGGATATGGACGGAGTACGACTACGGACGTCCTCTCGACGTCGACCTGCACGCTACAGCTACAGCGGCATGCACTGCCAACCCTGCCTGCATTTCTCTCTGCAAGGCGAGGTACGGTAGAAACACAGGATGCCTCTTCGGACACTGACTGCACTGGTGACTGCACTGGTTTGGATGTCACTGCACTAGTACGTCTGTCTTCGCTGCACCTGCCAGAGGTGCTGTTCCGTTGATGAGGTAGTATGCAGCGGCAAAAAGAAAGAATATGCCAACCTGGAACACGCACACGCACGTTTGCCGAGCTACGAAGAATCATCAGCCAGACCGCGACGTCAAAGACTCAGGGAGACTCAGACAGACTCACGCCGATGTTGGGGGCCGAGGCAGCTACTGCCTACACTAACAACGCTCGAAATAAACCAACACCACTATCCATTTCGACTTCCACGTCTACAATCTCTTCCACGGCCTGCTCAACCTCCAGTGTCTAGGTAAGTAGTGCCGGGCTGCGAACTCGACACGGGACGAATTGAAACGCTTCGTTCCTTAAGCTCATGTCTGGCACAAAGAAAAATGGGAGGAAAATAGCCCGACGACATCCATCCGGAGCCGCACTCACACGACACACCCTCCCAAGATATTGATCAACAGCGCCATTTCTGACAGAGAGACTGCTGTCTAATTCGCAGTTCGCAGGGCACTCGCAAAAACACCGCAGGACCATCGCGAGTTCCACAAGCAACGCAGAGAAGAGCAAAGGAGAGAGCGGGAGGGAAGAATGGAAACTGATTGCCTCCCTGCGTGCTCGCACCGCGTCCCGCTCTGCCTTGTGACTTGTCGCCTCGGATCCTTTCCTCCCCAGCAACAGAACGCTGATCGGCATTACCTTAAAGGCATTTCGGCGGGGGTCTGCCTGCGGTGTGCACCGTCAGACCGTCAGGAGTTCCTGCAATCATCGGTCTGCAGGAACACCTCGACGCCCGTCGTGGGCTCTCAGTCTCGACGCATCGCAGAGCCGGGGCAGGGTATGCGATAATAATGCTGAATCACATCACTGCACTGCACTGCTTTTTGGCCAAGCAAACGCCATGTTCGGTGACACAGCAGGATGCGTCCTCACTAATCGCCTGCATTCTCTCTCGCGTATCCGACAAACCGAGATCGCCCTCACCACTGGATCGCTCCACCCAACCAGCGTTGCAGCTCCGAGTGGTAGCGACACGACCGCCGTCAGGCCGAAGGGAGGGGGGCCGGTGGCACGACGGGTTGGCAGGCCACGCGGGATACTCTACCAACGCGGCGCCCACGAACCACCCGCCAGTCACCGGGTCTGCACTCTGCAGTCTGCAGGTGTGCAGGGCAGGCCATGGCAGACCGACGACCCAGATGCGTCTTTTGGGTCTCCAGAGACCGCTGACTGGCCGAGTTCTAGACGCGTTTCAGTTGCCAAGTGCATGCTGCAACATGGAACAGGGCCTGAGGGGTCAAGCCAGTTCCCCGTCTGCGTCCCGCTCTCTCGCTCTCTTTATCCGTCACAATTGGCTGTGTCAGGCAGAATTTCTCGCAGAAGAACTCCCCGTCACGTGGGTCATTTTGGGTCTACAGGTGGAGGAGCGGTCGTCCACTCTCGCCGTGCATGGTCTTGCAAGTTGAGTTGCTGGTTGCTATCGATCCTTCAGGCCTCGACGTCAATGGAAGAAGAGCTGACCAAAATTGAGAGGAGCGCACTGATGACTCTTTGATCGACAGCGCACTCCAAAAAGAACGACGCTGCACGCTTCGATAAGGCTACCGAGGCGTGAGGAAGGCTTCTGACGGGCCCATGGATGGATGGATTGACCGAGCTCAAGGGTCCATGCCCCCCTGTTTGCCCCAGCATCGCCCACGACTTCGAACTGGACAGATTCTTGCTTCGAGCCAAAACTCAATGACTGCATTTCGGTACCTCATCTCCGCGCAATTTGAATTGCCGTCCTCCTCCGCACACGTGGCCGTTGGGACGAAACGAAACAATGCGCCGACAGGTTCTGCGCGGGCATGCTGTCTTCCAGCCTAATAAGTCTTCAGCCTGCAGTCGCCCGGTCTGCAGGCCAGGTGACCCGTCCGCCGATTCCGACCTGTTCCTCGGCCGTGTCTTATCTCGCCGCCCGTCCTCGCGTCATCTCCGAGAAAGGTCGGCAGGGACGAACTATGGCTGACTTTTGAGCGGCAGTAATCAAGCCACTCGCGCAATTCGCGGAGCCGTATCGATTTTTTGAGTTTGACGGCTCGATCCAGAGTAATTTGGGCCTTTCCCTCTCATTAGTACCGATCTAGTTCCCGCCGACGCTCATCAACGTCAAACCACTCGGCCCCACGGCACCGTCTAGCTCCCGGTGTGGAGGCTACCAGTAAACCTTGAGTCTCGACCGCCAACATCCCCTCTCGGTGGGCAAATGTCATCTACCCGTGACGCGACACACGGGTCCCAAGAATTATTGCTCCGCAGGCCAGGTCGGTGGTTGGCATCTACTCAATGACGACAAGCACCGCGGTTGTCTTGGCAAACACCATCCCCAGCGACCATGTTTGCTCTTTCCATTATGACGGAGGTCCTGAATTTGATGAGTGTTCCTGCGAAGCAATGCACAATGCCCATCTACACCAGAAACCGGACTAGTGGGCAACGACGGCATCCACTTTCTAGACGAGATATCACGAACCACTTCGGCGAACATTCCGGCGGGGTGTCGATCTCGAAGGGGTATCTTTCTGCAAGGGATTGAACCGATTCATTAGACTGGAACCTGGATCAATCTTAAAAGCTCTTTATTCAGGCGCATCTGGTCCAACCTCAAGTTTCACGTCTTTGATGAAGAGTCTCACAGGATTGTACCCTGTCTCTCGCAAACAATCTGTTTGCAGCTCTCAATATCAAGCCGCGCATTGGAACGAGGCAATTCGCAGTTCAAAGGGACGGCCTTAAGGTCTTGGCATAGGACTTCTCATAACTTGCACCCTAGGAAATTGGCTCCCAAAGATTTGATGCAAGCTACTCCTTCACGTGGGTCTTCCAACTGATTATCATACGAGGCAGCCGCCTGCCTCGGCGCAGAAGTTCGGACCAACAGGATGTAAACTACCAAGCTCGATGCGCTTCGGCATTGTTGATGTTATCAATTACGAGATGGGACTAAGTATTTTGCGAGCGCTCAAATTGTGTCAGGGAGTCGCTCTCGAGCATTTCAGGTTCGTAGCTGACAGAAATCGTCCTAGGCCCTTCGCTCTCTACTCCTCGGCCTTCATCCCTTCTTCAGTTCGAACTCTCGTCTTTTTCGCAGTGCTCGAGGCTCTGCAGAGTACCTAGGTCATACTTTCTGCTCGAGACCTTTACTCATTGCTTTCCCAGAACCTCTCTGGAGATTATTCCGCGCCCTCCGCGTTTTAGCCTCCAAGCAACCATACGAGCGAGTGCTTTGAGTCCAGGTTGTCGACTGGGCACATCGAAGTTTGGCTCGCAGACTCTAGTCCTCAAGTATTCCAAACACCTCTCTTGTAGCGTCATCCCCGGCGTCCCGTCATTTGGTTTAATGGCGCCATCAGAGAGTCAGGATCTCGCGATAATAAGTTGGCTCGCAATATCTTCGCATCGAAATGCGAGCGTGTAGTTTTCGTGGCCTAGAGCTCTCCTGATTCATATTCCCGATGAACTTTCGACAACTAGCCTCTATTATGTAGGTTATGAGGACGGCAGCACCAACTTAAGGGGGGCCGGGATACTGGCGGCACCTCCAAAGGGCGCAAAGACAATGCCAAAGCCGATCGTTTGAGCAGCTGTCACTGCCGGGTGGGGCGAACTCAACATGTTCAGGTGGTCGGGGAAACTCAGCCATCGTTTGCGAGATGCATCGTTGCAAGCTCTTGCGAAGGGGAATGTGCTCCCGGGGTTGGGCCTTGGGATGGCAACTGGCTTGGACAAGGAGGGAAGTGCGCTCAGAGTTAATTCCACAGTCACGGGTGATTGAGTTGGTGGCACTGATTGTGCAAGCTCTCCGAAGTAGTCAATCAAGCTTGCAAGGTTGACACTATCGAAAGGTTGACTGAAAGCCGACTTTGAAGCTTTTGCTTCTGACGGAGGGACTTTGATGCGGGGAACGGTTAAGCTTCTAGACTATCTGCGGAAGCTTCGCGGGAAGCCCCGTCTCTGTTCGCCTCGGGCGCGGGAGCTCTACGCAAGAAGCTGGGGAGTCGGCCGAGAGGCGTCGCATGAGGCACTCTCTGACTTGGTCCACACTAAAGTGAGTTAAGCTTGGCAAAGAAGTCTCGGTTCTTCATCATTGTAAAATATCAGCAAATCACGTCTGGACGTCACTTGGGCAAGCGACTATGGGACGCTGGCATCAGAGGAGCCGTGTCTGTAAGCGGACGTGAGTTCTCACTATATTGAGATGGCAAGCAACTAACTACAGCATCAGAATCGCATAAGCGGCCACAAGTAAAAGTTTGTGGGCCGCTGAAGGGGCTGCGATAGGATGCTTCTGCTGTGCTGTGGAAAGTTGCCATGTCGGTAGCCGGTCCAAGGATACTGGAGGCTGATTCCTCCGTACACCAAACGTCCATCTTGAAGGTCCAGTTGCCTTCATGCTTATATAAGACCAAGAGGAAAGTAACGAAAGCAAAGCGGCGTCACGATAGACGCCGTTAAGATGCTCAGGTACCATGGTCGTATCACTTCATCCCGATGCAACCGATTCCAAGAATGAGGGAGTGGCCATATTCCCTACGTGGTTGATATTTGTTGGAGGTGGATAGGATATGACGAACTTCTCACAACTATCGTCAGTTTTAGTCGGCGGCACATAACACCAACCCTTGTCAATAATACTAAATTCGACCCAGAAACTGGTGGCATTGTCGACAACCGCACAAGCCAATGGGAGAAACAGGTCCAGGCTTTGGAAGGCTGGGATACTGCTTGCAAGGTCAGTCTCGAAATAGCTCGGCCCTTTCCGTCTGGTGTTTCTTTCTCTCTTCTTTTTGCTCTTGAATACGGATTCAAGCTATGAAAACACTTTGGGCCCCATAGCTTAACGGCTCGGAAAATCTGCCCGTCAACTGCGACGGCTTCCAATGGCGGCTGTAGATAGGAGCCCCGACTTCAGCAAGTACCCTCTGTCTTTGCAGCCTTACTATGTAGTACTTGGTCTAACAGGCGCCCCGGGCCCCCTCGCGCAGCCAGGGTGGATTTTGGGTCATTGTGGCTTTGTATCACGATGATACGGTGACGAGGTTTCAGACGCGACGGAACCCCTTGGAAGCCGAGCGGACGGCTGGATGGACTCAGTGGCAGCAGATCCCGCCCCATCAACTCGTGCTCTTGTGCGACCCGTAAAGCTCTTCATTGAACCCGCGCTTCTGTCATCTTGTCCCTTGCTGCTCACATAGTAGTCGACGACCAGACGCCGTAGACGTCATACCACTCGGTGTTGTCGGACGAAAAAGCAAGGTTACGCAAGGGAGCTGCTGCGCTTTGGTGCGTTGGCGGGGGGCTTTTGAAGGGACTCTAAACAAGTGAAAAGGGAAATAACACGAAAAATGGAAAAAGAGTCAACACAAGCGCGCGGAAGTTTTTGCGTCAAGAGTGATCGGTCGGGATTGGTCGTCATGAGTCTCTATCTCTCTGCACGGACAAGGCTCATGCGATTGCGATGCGATACGTCGTCACGGCTGGGTGAGGGATCGGAAAAAAGAGTGGGGTCGCGTTGTTGGAAGAGGCGAGGACGAGCGCTCTGATTCGTTGGTGGTGAGCATTGCGCAGACCGATCGACTATCTTCGCGCTCCTTCTGCGGGAAAGGGGGCGACGACGAATGACATATTCCGGCTGGGATGATCCGCCCGAATACGTACACCAGGCGGGCAAATACGCGGTCCTGCAGTGCTGTCTGTAGTACAGGTACCGAAGGGCCTAAGGCATTCGTCGGTGTGAACCTCTGGCTGGCTGGCGAGCTTGCGTAAGGCGGGTGGAGTACGTACCGCCCAGCGCTCCCGACGGTACCGGAGAATCCAAGGGGACCCCATTCTCTCCTCCGCAGGTTCCGAACAAGTCACTCGCCAGTGGCCAGCGCAGGCCGTGGCCGCCAAAAGCCCGCCGGCAGCGACAGGCCAGTCACCCGTCACAGGCCCTGTATCCGCGATCCCTAGCGGCCTAGCGTGTCCCAAACCCCCTCGCCGTAACGCCACTTCGCACCTGATCTCCGTCTTCCTGGGAAGTCACCTTGCCTGACTGCGTAGCGTGTAGTGCGTAAGGCACCTGCTGGGTGGTGGTCCCTTTCTTGTAGGTTGCTCCACCCATTGGCACTGGTCGGGTTCATTACGTCTCCCTCTCTCTCCTCCCACTCCGACATCGAAACCTACACTTCCTTTCTCCTACCGATCCTTTTCCGACCTTCAACTTTCCACTCCGATCAATCCTTTCAGAAAACTAAACCACACCGAACAACTCGTCGACTTTTCCCACCGAACCCTCGAAATCCACTGAGCACAACCCTCGCAACCATGTTGTTGAAATCCCTCGCCGCCGCTGGCCTGGCGATCAGGGCCACGCAAGCCTTCATTGTCGTCCCCGAGATCTCCGAAGCCGACAATAAACTCGTCAACATCCTCCCCTTCGAGGAGGCTGCCCCCGAGGCGGTCGGCCTTGTGCACGAGCTCGTGAGGCTCGACTGCCCCAACTGCCCCCTGACGATGAAGCACCACGACGGCCGCTACCACACCTTGACCACCGTCGAGAACCATCTCGAGCTGTCCTTCTCCGTCGAGCCCGACTCCGCCGGTGTCGACCGCCTTCTCGTCAACAACTTCGAGCTCTACCCCAAGGCTGCGTCATGGTACTCGGCCCTTCGCGCTCCTCAGGTCCCCGATTTCACCGGGGCTGCCACCAAGCACCCTCTCCCGGCGGACCCCAACACACCCCAGCTCGGTTACAGCCTGGGCGTCCGGCCCGTCGCCAAGGATGCCGAGCAGCAGTTGGAGCTCGTCGAGATTGACCTTCAGATCATCGAGGTCGGCAACAGCTTCGTCAGCGATGTCCCCAACGTCAATGTCAAGCTCATCAAGTCTCCCGCCGGCAAGCTCATGATCGCCAAGGTCGACATCACGGAGACCACTGCCCCGTCCCGTGTCGAGGAGGAGGCGAAGCCTTCCGCCGACGATGCTTCTTGCACCACCCTCTACTGCCGCTGGCGTGCGGCCATCCTGAAGAACATGCGCGGAAAGCACTGCGGCGGCCGTAAGCACCACGGAATGAACGGCCAGATGCGTCACGGGCATCACGGCCACGGACACCACGCACACGCCGGGCACTTCAGACAGCACCACCACACCTGGGCTCGTCTCGCTAAGAACATCGCCTCGCACATCCTCCTCCCGGTGCTGATTGGCATCGTTGCTGGCGTCAGCGTTAGCATGTAAGTGTTTCACTCCCCTGCCGCAGTCCCCGCCCGGGCTCGCGTGACCCCTCTTTTTTACGAACTTCGAGATCCGCTAACACGAACTTCAGTATTGGCATGATGGTCGGCACCTTTGTCGTCTGCCTCTGGCGGGTGTTTGTCCGCCGCCAGCCTCCCTTCGCCCGCCGCCACTGCCGTCGCCGTTCTCGTAGGTCTTCGCATCGCGAGGTCGCGGCTGCCGACGAGGAGGAGAAGGCTGGTCTCATGGTCGTGCAAGAGGACCTGCCTCCCTACAAGGACGTCGAGGAGGAAGCTCCCAAGAACGAAACCCCCCAGGCCTAAGGATTCCATCTTTCCGAAGCAAAATAACACACAAAACAAAACCCATTGCGAGACCGAACTGATGATACCACTTTCCATTTTATCTTTCTATTTTTCTTTGCGTTGCTGGACAGGGACTGAAAACCGAACAAATCAAAACACCACACACCCGACAAGATTGGACAAGAGAGGAAACCACACATCTCATAGGGGAAAGGCGTTCAAACGGAAACGGACACGGGATGGGTAGGGGATACTACAGGCAGGGAGACTTCGGAAAGTCTACAACACCTCCGTCAACACAACACCATACATGCGTATGCGCGCACACACACACCAACATTGTCAGATGTTTTTGATACAGCTTGGAGACGGACGTCTTGCTGGATGCCCGCTCAAAACGGCAAGGACACACTCTCACTTCGGACCAACTTATCAGCAACGTTGACGTCATTTTCGGGATCGAGAATGTATCCATAGCTCCAATACCCACATTCCTTCAATTGAGATTTCCTAGCAGCGTTGGCTTGCCTTTCTGGTGAAAAATTCCAGGTGATTGCTATTCTTAACGCCCAATGTGTACTCCCGGCCACCTTTTCAAGCTACAATGTGCACCAGTGCCCCCCCAGAACGAGGGGTAAGACAACTCTTCCTCGAGCTAGTCGTCAGTTTTGATCACAAGACGCCAGCGTGAGGAAACCATTTCCGTAGCATGCGCTTCTGGCTCGACCATGAGGCCAGCGGGCGAACCCCTGAGAGGGTATACTCATCGCAATGCGGTAGTATAAGCGGTGCCGCGGGTGGTCTAAACGACCGACTGGCCAACTTGATACTGTCGAAGATGAAGTCGGCCGGAACGTGCGCTCTTCTCTCGACTACCTGTCCGTCTGCCATCATCTCGTCCCCGAGATCGAGGGATCCCCCGTCGGGTTCGGGTCATCTGCACCTTTGGCTTTTCCTTTCCCTCCTCAGTATTTCCCTCCTCAGTGTTTCCCTCTTCAGTGTTTGCATTTCATCTACAGGAAATAAGTTCAAACTGAAGGACAGAGTGGCCGGGTCGAGTCTCCGTTTACCATTATCTGTTCCCTTCCCCTCTCTTGGTGTCTGTATTTCATCTAGAGGAAATACGTTCCAATTGAAGGGTGATGGCGGACGCGGAATGTGGTGTGGAAAGAAAAAGGATATTTGAGACGTTTGATGATGTGTTTATGTACTGCCCGAGAGCACCTTGCACAGTCACCAACCCGTCCACACACTAACACTACTTTGTTGATGCTGCAGACGGGCGCGTATTTCTTGGTGGAGGAAAGTGTTTTCAGACTGTCGTGTATGTACTTATAATTGATGTTCACAGTGTTTACTGCATGGTGCCTTGCGAGACTTGTGTGTGCTTGTGCTTTCCTTTACTAGAACATTCAGAAATCCCTATATATATAAACTCACAGCACGTAACAAAGACTTAATAAGTAACAAGCCGCGCCTGATTATTGTCAGACTGGTCCTTGCAAATAATGGCTTGGACGACCAGGATGATTTGTTTTGATCTCGCTAAGAGCATGATAGAAAGCCAAAAGATCAACAAAGTAAATTCCTCAATCCAAGTGATTTTCAAGCTTTTGTAAAAGCTGCTGCTGCTGTCCGTCACCTGTCGTCATCTCGCCCGCGCATCATCCCTGAGGTATTCACGAGAGCTACCGCAAGTCCATTTGTGGTTCGGCCTTTTGGGGAAATAAAAGGCACCTCACAAGTTGAGTTTATATCTCGGGCGCCATGCTGATGCATACCGCTATGGAATGAGCAAACCGTAAATGGAAGGAGAGACCCATAGTTGTCTTGTGCTCTGTATCTGCTCTGCCTTGCGCGCTTTTATCCTATTCCTTTGATGTTGTCATTGTGGTTATTTGAGAAATACTTTGGCTGGGAAGACGAACATCTGCCAAAAGTGCTGCTTTTGAAATGGTTGCATCTGACGGCTTTGGTGTTCGCAGACCTCATCACATCACTGGCAACTTGCTTCCTAATCCAACCAGAAGTAATACATCACAGCAAGACTCAATTCCCAAATCTCTTTCTCAGAAGACCGAATTCGTTTTTTCAAAAAGCCAGGATGGACTTACGTTTCTTTACGAGCCTCTTCACAATGACACTGCGAGTCTTGCTCCTATAAGTCTCTCACTGCATCTGTCCTTCTTACGGCCGCTGTCCCGCGAGGGCAGAGCAGTAACGTTGTCTCTCCCGCTCTGGAAGCCAGAGCTTGAATCAAGCTTCTTCCCCTCCACTTTGGACCGATTCCAGCTGCGGAACTTTTCCATTTATAACCCGCGTGGGAGGCTCATCTTTGCTTCTCGAGCAACTGGCCATTGTTACGTGAACCCAAGTCCCGATACATTCCTACAGCCAACGAGAGACGGAAGTCGATTTCCAGCGTCCTCATTCATCCTTCACCTAGGTCACGCTGTATGTACCTGAGCTGCTATTCGATCTTGACCAGTGGCAAGAAATTCTGAAAAGTCAAACCAAAATACCTTCCTTCATCCACGCGTATTAGGTAATACCTCGACGTATTCCGCTATCCAAGGGTATATATAACAGACAAAAAAGGCCTTCCCAGCTACCATCTGCAGAAGTACGGTGGGCGCTCAGAATCTCTTCAACGAGATAAACTGATGGGATCTCTTGCAACGAAATGCGTTGCTTCAGAGAGTTCTGTGCGACGATCGATTTGTGCGAGGTCGTCGGGGGGGGGGGGGGGGGGGGGGGTGGTACGTACATCGCAGCAACAATGTTGGGGGGCTTTCGAGTTGCGATCTTCGCCCACCTCGTCGCTCTTCATTCCCGTCCGTCTGTCTCATCGTATCCTCCGGGGCGGAATACACGTCCAGAGACGGGTTGCAAATCGCAGGTATGCAGTGGAAGTAGGTTGGGTGCTTTTTTAACTCATAACCATCGATAGTCCGATACGCAACGGGGACATGGTGCGACGCCACCCGCCGCCACAGAGTACATCCTGGAGTGATGGTCCCTGTTTGAAAAGATCACTTCAAGCGGAATGGACCCGCAATGTATAGGCTCTAGGTACGAAGAAGGACGATTGCTTTCTTTGCGTGGCCACGGTCAGAGGGGCTTCCAAGAATCAGATTCCTTCTGCGATAGGTACTAGGTGAATGCACACACACGTCGTCTGCAGTTGTCACTCTTCTCGACGAACGACTTGAGGTCCGTATACCCGCGATGATATTCGCGTAACTACCTTCGCTTGGCGAAGTGTACAGGAAGAATATGATGTTTACCAACCACCCACCATTACTCTCGCATGGTCATAACGGGCCCCGAGGATTCCAGGATCTTATAATCACCGTCTCAAGTGCCACGACACCACTTAAGTAGACGAGCTTACTCTAGTGTGTATCAATCTTGGTATGGTCGGCCATTACGTGTCGTCTATAAAAACTCAAAATCCTCCCAACTCAATTCGTCCTTCAAGAAAAGTTCCTGTAGCGACCATTAGGTAGCGATGCTAGGATATCGTGCCCGTACCAAAAAAACAGGGCAAGCACCCCAGATGTAACTTGTGAAGTTTAAGCTCCGTAGTCTGAAGAGAGTACAAGACGTCCAGTTGTCAGGACGACAAAGGGGACCATCAAAAAGCCGTCATGGCATCTTGGGGCTTGATGGAGTAATAGATAGTAAGGTAGGCCCCTTTCTTCTTGGAGAAGGCGAAGGAGACGTAAGAGTGCGTTCCGGTCGAACCATCGAGATCTGATCGGGGACTGATGTAGCTGTTAGTGTCCATGGCATTCTTCCAGGCAACATGATAAACTTACAAGCAGCGCGGCATAGCCTTCTCGTACCGCTCAGCGATCGACCATCCCCTTGAGCGGAATGCCTTGGCCATATTGGCTGCGACAACAGCATCGCTGTCCGCATACTGCCACAGCGGTACGTACGCCTTGACCTCAGGCCAGCTCGCCCCCGGCTTGAGCTCAAAACCGTAGCAAATGCCCTTGTGGAGGGTATCTCGCACCTTGGGCTGCTTGTCAAAGTCGTCGGAGTAGGGTTCGGACTCGTTATGCAAGAGGTGCCAGATACTGCGCAGAATCTCAAGCCCCTCCAGCGTGACGTCGTCGTCGATCTGCCCACCCAGGGTCACGACGTGCCGGACAACGCTGAAGGCGTTGGACTGCGTTCGCCCGTAAAGCTTGGCGCGGGCCCCTGCGGCAGGGTCAATGCAGTCGAGGGCGATCATCTCGACGGGGATGGGGAAAGGCGCGTTTTTGAGGTACTCCTCCGTGGCATCGGCTGACGTCTTGAGGAGTTCACCGCCAGGCGAAAGGGATCTAATCGAGTTGAAGGTGACGGACTCGGTGGAAGCGCCCGTGGCGATGTGCTTGAGGACGGGGAAGAAGTAGGCCTTGAATACGGCTTTGAAACCATCAAGATCAAAGGCGAGGAAGGACGTCGGCGCACGAGTGCCCTTGGGGAGCTTCTGCAAGACTGCTTTCGTTTCCGTTTCGTTAAGGAAGAGGGCCGACATGAACTGCTCGAACCACCGCATATCGACGCCATGAGACACCATGCGTAGGGCCGGGAGGATGGCGTGAACAATTTTCTGAGCAAAGGGGTCTGAAGCCGTACCGCCGTTGCGGCCCAGTGGCTCAAATGAGAAGCGAATGGACGAAGACCCGGAATCGGTGATGTTCCACGAGGGCTCGAACAGCGAACCGTCGGCCGTCAACAAAGGTTTTGTCGGCGCGGCAGCCGGGTTGGGGCCGAGGGACGGGACGATGATCTCGGCAAGGAGCTGCAGGTGGGCGGCACGCTGAGCAGGCGTGTAAGAGCCGGCAGCTCTCATGAGACCGTCGAGGGTTTCGGCGCAGCGGATGGTCCAGTAGTCTTGGTCGGACTTGTGGATGTATAACGAGTCTTGGGCCGGGAAGCAGAGGTCCTTTTCCCGTTTGGCCAGAGTCCGCGGGGATAGCACTTCGGACTGACTGAAGGACATTGGCGACCTCAAAGCCCGGGGGGAGAGCTGTAGAGGGAAAGGAGGCCCGCTGGTGGTGAAAGTTGATGCTGCCATGGTGGGCGCCATTGCTGGAATGGACGAATACGGAAAGTCGGTATAGAGAATGGTTTGCGAAATTCGGGATACTCTGATATCATTCGGGGTTCGAGAGGAGGGACGGGTATCCGGACGCCATATCTATAGGTTCCGTTCAGGTCCCTTGGAGTCGTCGTACTCGTAGTCCACGTTGCCTTAGAAGGCGGAAGGCTCACCAAGGCTCATTCTGAAACTAGCTGTCATCGCGCAGGTGGCTGGGTCGTTACGACCTGCCGGTGAGTGCCTAGCATGGCAACCCGGGACTGTAAACTTCCTGAAGACGGGGATGGGGGCCAACATCTGGACCCTGCCGAGGGCGTGGTAGTCCGGGAACACATGGGCTCCCACCGGAATGGTCATAGTTAGCGACGGGAGCTTTTCCAGGAGGGCCCGCGGCCCGCGGTGGTGGTTAGAGTGTCTGCTGTCAACGCTTAAGTCCAGGATACACTGTATAGAGGTTACCGCGACACCCCGTTCGCATTGATTGACGGTGCTCTCTTCTCAACGGGACTGCCATCTTGGGCAACGCAGTGAAAGGACTCCACACGAGTCGGCGGTGGGCCCGGCGGTGTCAACCGGGAGATGCGGAGCCAAGACAAGCGGGAGAACGGGCCTCTATGGGACCTCTTAGCTTGTAGTTTCTTCTAGTTCGTAACCGGGTCAGCTGTCGGTTTTCGGTGTTTTTTGACGAGAGCAATTGTGGCTTGGGGGGTTGGCACGCGTTTGATGACGGACGAGGTCGAAAGAACAAGACGCGATAGCTGTCAAGATTGATGTAAGTGAGTCGGATAACATGCGAGCTGCATACCGCGCGTTTGCACTTGACGCCTGAGAAACGCCAGCCCGCACACGCACAGAGACGTGGAGGCAGCAGCAGCAAATCTCAGCTACAACATGCACAGCTGTTTGTCCCAAGCAGCAGGACGAAGCCAAGCCCGCAGTGTCAGTGGGCCGGTGAGGCGCAGAAGGGGTAAAAGCGCCGTCGCGACGCCGTCCTACGCAGTAGTAGCTTGGCAAGAACAGTAACGACAGATACTCGAGATAGTGTAGACTCCTTACTTCGCATCACTGCCTTGAAGAGAAACGAGGCTAGCGCGAAAAACTTCTTCTCTCGGACTCCCGAGGGTGACGATCGGTGGCTTTCGAGACGAGGGTATGTGCTTGTAAGAAGCTTCGAAACCTTGGCTTTTGGAAGGGGGTCCGAGATGGGACGAAAGCTTCCACTATCGCGTACTGTTGGCGAAGGGAAGGTTTAGATATGTGGAGACCACGCTTTTGGCTTCCTGTCATGACGCGCGAGGGGATAGGTGGCATTATCGGGCTGGACCTCGAGGAAACTCATGCGGATAGACATGCAAATTGAGGCTACTACTGTGGATCGATTTGGTCGAGGCCGTCAACGTTTGCGTGCTATCGCAAGATTCGGTGGTTGATGCGAGATCTGGGAGGTGATGCGGGATGTGGGCGAGTACCGGCAAACAACGTTTGTTGCCAACAAAATGTAATGGTACCCATATACTTGGATCGGCAAGGCAGATGGGTAATAGATGCTCATTCAAAGCCAGAGCTCGGTGGTAACTGGTACATCAAGAGCGCCTGTCGAGGATTTTGGGAAGGAGCAGCTCAGTATCACACTTGCGATTCCGAGTGATTCAAGGCAGGGGAAGAGCACAGAAGGAGCCGGTAAGTGGTGATGGAACGTTCCAGGTTCCTATTTTGCAAAGGGCTAGCTGCCTACAAAACGCTACTTCCAATCATGTTAGAAGCTGCGCTTGCTGGTGGTTCCTTTCGAAGGTAGGTACAAGCTGGAGGCCTGACGTAACACTGAGAGAAGGTAGAAATCGGACGTTTAGTGAGTTCTGATGAGCCCTCCCACTGGGAAGCCTGCAAGAACAAAACAAACATTTGAAATGAAGTGCTCACCCAAGGAGGCGACAACACTGCATCTCTTCGACTCAGAAGGTGCGGCAGCCTCCCTGCAGAGCGAAGGTTGCGCTTTGAGAAAACTGTCCGTCACCACGTGGCTGTGACATCACCTCACGCTTCTATCCTCCCGTGCGAGCGATAGATAGTTAACAGGCAGGAGGAGTTCTTCCAGCTCTGACAGTCCGTGGACCAACCCTGTGGGCTGAGGGGTCGCAAGAGAAACATTTCATGTTGTTGCACTCACTGGAGGGTTGGAGGCCTGAGCTGTAGTCAAACCCTCATGGCGGGGTGGGGGGGAAGATGGCCCTAAGCAGCCAATAGAACAGCATCGTACAGTGTACTACTGAAATGCTAAGTACACTGGACAATGGACGGGAGAACATCGGCAGAACAACATACTTTCTTTTCCATCCACCAACTTCAATTGCTCAACAAATCGGCGACGACTGAAAAGCAGAGTGCCAATATGGAAATTGTGTGAGAAATCTCAAAAAAAACAAAAGATATCCGCGTTGATGCATCCGCCGGGACTCGAACCCGGGTCCCCAGCTGTTCTGTGAAATGGAAGGCTGGGATGATGACCCCTACACTACAGATGCGGATGTGATTTGATATCCACTTATGACGCACAACTTGTAGAAGTAGCGTAAGCGGAAGCCGCGTTTCCCAACTCCCACGCGACGATAAGCCGCCGGCCCCGGGCGGCCGGCGTGAGACGACACATCTCCGATCAACGTCGCATTCGGCACCCTCCGCAACTCTGTTTGCATTGTGCCCCCGCTTTGGTCCCTACCGCCCCGTTTCTCTCACAACGTCGTGCAAACCCAAAACCCACGGCTCCTGTGAAACCATTGAGTTGTTCGCTGCACCCTTGACAGCTGCATCGAAGGGGACTCAAACGCCGCGCAAATCGCCATGAGGAACAAATCTGTTCACCATCTATCCGTGCTGGCTGTGCTCGTCTGGTTTTCCAGGTTGCTATCGGCGATGTACCTATCCCAAGTGGAGAGAGCAGTGCCCTTAAGCTTTTGAAGGGTTGGAGTCAAAATCGACTTCAGGGCTCAGGGTGGTAGTGGCGCATCCCGAGCAGCGGCCCGCGAAGGCAAGTCGCCTTACACCGCCCAAATCATCAACGTGTTCCCTAGTCCACGGAACCGAGCAGTGTAGGTTTGGTTGGGCCTTCTCGCGTTTGCGAGTTGCTTCCCGTCAACATTCCAGCGACAGCCCGAGTAATCGTACACCGCTACAACCCTAAAATGCGGCCAGCCGAAAAAGCTCTCGCGAGCTGGCATATTGCTCTGTGAAGCCAATGAGAAGCGACTGTGACCTCGTTCCGCCCGTATCAAACTGATATTTTCATCCCGGCGGCCACAAGTATCTACCCGTGATCTACCCGCTTCTCATTTCACAAGGCAGATACCAAGATGTCTGGCGAGCCTCACCTGGACTGTCCTTCGGTCGAGGAGGCGGCCCGATTCTCGACTTTCCCTCCTACATACCAGGGAAACAGACGTCCTCGCTCTTCCAGTGCCAATTCTTCCGCCTTCTCTCTCCCCCGGTTATTCTCTCGTCGGCCAGTGCACATTACTATTGCCCCCATGGCCCCACGGCTCTGATGCTTGGAGCCTCGTTCGTCCCATGAAGCTTACCATCGAGATCGGTCACCAGATCGAACTGAGAAGATGTGAGGCAGATATGACCGAAGTTTAGATACGATCGCACGTCCGGGACGAACGGACGAACGCTGCTCCCGAGGACGGCCGTCTCGAGAGCCGCGAATAGGCCAGGACGCCAATCCCGGACCGACATCGTCAGATCTACGCCGCCTTGCTGACCTCGGACCCCTTGGGACTTCGCCAGCTACTGGCTGCCCCCAATTCTCACTTCTTCGGACGTGTCCCCCCCGACGGTGTTTGCGTGGGCGGACGAAGCTTTTGCTGTTCGCCGGAGCACCACACGACACCTCCTGGTAAGTTTGGACGGCCGTCTACGTAGGAGCACCAGGGGGCTGACATGTGACCGATTGAGGGCTTCCCCTTGAGCCAGATGTAGTATTTGCTCAATTCGAGCGCTGGCGAGCGGATCACGTCGCGCTTGACGGTCAACTGTAGAGGCCACCAGCAAGTTTGGGCGTAGCCGTCCAAGCCCGAGTCCCCTGGCTCTAATCAACGGCGAGAATCGTGCTGTCGCGTCGCGATGTGTGAGGATATCGAGGGAAAGTGTTCTGGCTATTGTAAGAGCCACTCGAGAGATGACTTCGTCAGTATGAGTCCTTGGCACATGCTTGAGGGCATTCGGACTCCTTACGAAATGGGCTGTCGAGTATATCTCGTGAGTCGATCGCACGACCACGTGTTTCTCACAGCTAACGTCGTTTGTAGCCACTGTGCTTCCCCAAGCTATCCAGCCACATTTCGGACACCGGCTTGATGCCGCCATTGTCTGGGATTCGACAACAGAGCGAGGAAGTCGTCAACAGATGTCGCCGAGATTTGGTACGTATCTCCAACCTTGCAAAAGCGTTTCACAATACTGACCTCGTGGTTTCGAATTCTAGTACTCACTTTGGCCGTGCCACAACTCTTCGTATCAACCATGCATCGGTGTTGACAAGAGATGCTCGTTGCATCCTCTCCCTGGTGCTTGCCTTGACGGATGGAGTCGGCCGATGCCGAACGCGCTCCCGAATCCGTCGAGTCGTAGCATTGACGTCGATCCCGTAAGATGCAGGCTGGCAAACGTCGGAGAACCAAGGCAGCGCTCAGCATTATTCGGAGAATGGCCTCCAAGTATCGCTGTCTTCGAGGACGTCTCTTTTGCATGGTGACAGGCCATTTGCTTTAGTGGGTTCGGTCTTCCACGCTGCCGAATATCCCTAGGTCGGGTATTCCTGTTCGCTTCCATAGAGGGAGCCCTGAAGCTCACACAGCCTCCAGGGCTCTTGCCGTTTTCCGCTGACTGTAATGTTCCTGTCCCGGTGTAGAGATAGGTACGTTCGGGTCCACCACAGCTGGGGTCATGTGACCGCAGTAGGTGTGGTGTGGCCATTGCTAGGCTCCTTCCTCGGTAAGTGCCCAAAAGCCCAGCAACATCTCCCCAGCAATTCCCGTCCTCTTGGCTTGGGTCGACTGCCTGTCCATTTGCTTCTCATTTTATTCCTTCCCATACCAAAATTGAAATTATCTTATCCTCTTTTCCAAACTTGCGCTGACCAGCTTGGAAGAAACTTCCTCATCAAGCACCCAATTGACGCCCTACACAGCAGTGCTCCAGCTGTCGCCTTACCTTACCCCTTCTCTGGATTGTCCGTCTCAACACCCACTTCATCGAGGCAGGAGCTGAGATTGCCAGCTCCCAAGCACCCGCCCTGGACCATATTTGCATCCCCAAGTCGGCAAGAAGGCACTTGTGAAGAGTCTCAAGAAGTGTGCCACCACAGCTGACAAGGTCTGTTTGCTCAATGCTGCTTGTCGATGAAGTGAAACTCATAGAATTCAGGTGACTGATCGCACGAATATTATTTGATGTCGTCAATATGCTTTAATGACGAGGGTACCTATGTCCTTGGGGATATTGATGTTTAACCTCACGGGACATCTACAACAAAGTGCACTTGGCATATGTGAGGGTTCATCAACTTGCTGCACAAGGCGGGTGCTTATTCACTCCCAACACTTCACCCTTCCGTCCAGAGGCCACTACCCAGTCCAACTGGTATGTCATCCGGGAGATAGCCTCCATCTCAACATGGGACGAGAACAGCAAATCTAACCTTGAACTAGCAACTCTAATACCCGTCGCCTTGAATGACAACCCTGCCAGTCCTGACCGACACAGAGCAGAGCACAAAGGAGTCACCCGCCACAGCCCCAATCTCTGAGAAGAGCATGTGCTCAATCTCCTCTGAGTACAGCACGCCACCTAGCTACATGTCTTTCAGGGGTATCTTCATGCCTTTGAGTCTTCACTGCTCAAAGTCCACCAGAGACCTTCCCCAGAGGAGCGTGCGGCTGATGAAGCACTTGGAGTTACTGCTCCTTCACCTCCTTGAAGCCTCTTGAAGAGTTACAGCCAGTTCGTCTACAGAACCTCAAAATCCTACCTACATATCCCTCCCATGAAGCTCTGCCACCTAGCACATGGTGACATCAACATACAACCCTTACCTCATTATCTCCACTGTCGACAATGACGAGAATGGCAATAGCAACAACAACACCAACAAAGACGACTTTACTATTGTTGGTGTGCAGGCCGACAACATCCGAGGGCTATTCAAGACGGCTTTGCTTCAGACCAAAAGGACAACTTGGCGATGGCTTCCCTGACCACTGATCTGGAGCAATCCCTGATGAGCAATGAGCCTCTGGCACTGGCATTCCAAGGCGTCATCTCCACACTTGAGGACGACTCGGATGGATCTTACAAAGAGCTGCAACTGGAACCCCACCCCTAGTTTTGATGAGTTGAAGGGCCATGAATTCAGAGGACGGCCATGCGACGCGGCAAACCCAGGCAGCGATACCAGCCGGCGTCCCTATCAGTATGACGCGAGCCAATACTCGCTTCCTCATGTTGCTTTTGGTGTACTGGCAAGGCTGGAGCTATGTCGGCCCAGTTGGTCCAGACACATCAAACTGTTTTCTCATTGCGGCGACTGTCCAAAATGTGGAACTCTCATGGCTGACGGAACATGCCTCCCATTTGCTGATCGATGCGCCTCTGCTGGCCAACTACCTACCGGTCGAGTCTCCAGGCACGACATGTGAGCCCGTCAAAATGCCTGATGATGCCGTCTTCCGTGGGTCACTTGCCTTGCGCTCGACTTGGCAAGCTAGACACTTGCGTCCTTGTTCCAGTTCCACGGAACACCGCGAGAGACAACCACAGTGCCATCATCTGATGCGAGAGAACGCCCCTTTTTTCCCTGGTTGCGACTATCGGTACCATCACAAACACATCCCCAGAACTATGGGACTTGTTCGCGGGGCAATTAGTGAGGTATCATCTTGCAAACCTCCTGCCTTCCACAGAGCCTTTCTTGCATGCTATCCCGAGACTGTTGTCATGCAGGTTGCGAATGGCCGTCGTGGTGAGGCGGCCCCGGACGCATAGTGCATGATGGACTGCATGTTCCGCAACCCGAGACATTTCGAGGTCGGCACCAATTTACCTACATCAATGCCTGCATCAGGAGGCAAATCAGTTGGCTTCGGTAATATCGAGACACCTAAAGTCGAGCTTGTGGACGCCAGCAATCAACAACTCCAAAATTTGAACTCCGCTTCGTCTGCGAACGAGCTACTCCACGGACTCTGACGGCTTCATGGACAGCACCAAGACATCGTGCCTCTCGATGATGGACGCATCTATCATCGGCTATCATGGGGGCCGTATTTCTGGCAGCGGCTAGTATTGAGACGTGTCAGATCCGTGGCGTTTCTGGCGTCGTGCCTTACGATAACAGAGCCCACGCTGGCGTGCGGACTTCCAGGTCCTGTGTTGTCAGCGAGCTGGTGCTATGATCAGAGAGAAGTACAGACTTTTCACCGTCGGATTGTCAGACCCTGGACCCAAGAAGCTCTCGGTCTAGAGGCACCAAGCATCATGGGCAACCGCCCGTCACATCTTCCACGACCGGCGGCAAAATCGCCCGCGAAATATCAGGCGACTCGTCGGGCATACTCACAAGTTCGCTATCGAGACCTTCGGGGACAAAGCATCGGCAGAAGGCCTGCCACGGCCGCAGACCTACCCATCAGAATCACCTCAGATGGATCCCGCGCATCCATCTGCCAAGACCTCGAGTCCCAAGTGGCATCAGGCATTCGGCCTCCACACAATTGCCTCGACAACACAGACTCGCACGAAACCAATTAATGCCTAGTACGGCACCCCGTGCTTACCTCAACAAGATAGCAGCGAATTATCTCGCCTGCATTGCAGGTCTGGAGGACTGCCTCGATCTCGGACGGTCACGTCGACTGGGGAGGGAAAGTCTAATCCCGGCGGCCAGATCCAGAAACCATCCACAACTGCCAGAACGTGGTCTACGGATACAAACACACAAGATTACGGACACTTAGGGGGTGTCCATAACGGAACCACGCAACAACTGTACCACGGGCCGTCGCCGTCATAAATTGTACCGGCAACCGACGAGCGGAAAGTTCAACGACCTGAGACGCTTGCCGCTGGAGTCGAATAATTTAAGAGAGAAACGGGGTGCTGAGAAGGTCGCCGACGGCCAGCCATCGTTCCGGCGACCGAAGCACGTAATAATCTCTTCTCCATCTTGGGTTTTGTGGCCTATGGATCAATGCAACGGGGTCGGTCCTGCGTCCGCGCACCCCGATGGCGCCCGCTGAAATGAATTGCCCTATCCACGACAAGGAGCCGCTTGCTATTGTACGAGCCCTTAAACAAGTCCCAGGACAAACCACCTTCGCGCTGGAAAATTACAGCGACATCACGCAACAAGGTTCAACGAAATCATTCTAAAAACTGAGCGGGTGTACCCAGAGCGGGTGCTTGTCTGGACGAGCGAGCACATGGCGGCGGTCGGCATCGAAAAAGATCGGGGTTGGGCCCTCCCTCTGCGACCTCTTCCCACATCTACCTCTGCCAGTCCTCCATGCTTCCGCCTCTGCCAACCCTTTTGCCTCCGCTCAACCCTCTTCCAGTGTCTGCGGCAAACTGGAGCTAAAGGTCGAACATACCATGTCCAGATGGTCACCCAACCGAACGTGTCGTTCATTCCCGTCACCGGACGCACGTATTACCACATTGAAAAGACCACCAAAAAAAGATGAAAATCGACCTGCACGCTCATTCCCGACTGTGCCATTGTTGCTCGGAAGGACGGAGTGCCGTGTTGCGGTGGTGTCGCGGCTGGTGCAATGCACCGGCGGACAGTGAGGGCATATGGCAGGTCAAGCCTATACAGGCTTGCGTGTTCTGCAAGTTTACTGTTGATATCCCAACGATACCTCCCGAACCGCCCTTGAGGATGCTTTCAGTCAGTTTGACTGGAAGCCCCTCTTGGGCAACAGGGACCGCGGGACGGAGGGCATCCCTCGTGCCAGGCCGCTCACACACGGCCGAGGGACGTCCTCCGTGCCGCGTAATGTGGCGGCGTCCGGCGGCGGCCTGCTCGATATCGACTGGGGATCACAGGCATAGGTCAGAAGTATACTGCAGTTGTCAGCAACAAGGTCCTCTCCGACTTAAAGTCGGGTATATTTCAACCAGCTTACACGCCAGCTTCTATACTAAATATTGCCTACGACCAGACCAAACAGTAAGTTATCCTCAACACTTCATTCGGCAGGGTACTGATCTTTCCTGTGTCTGTAGCTATCCCGGCTTCAAGGACGACGGAACGACACCGCTCCGGAACTGTGGAGGGATGTCTTGTCCATGATGATATTGTCAAAACATACTTTCCCGGTCGCCGTCATTATTCGCCGGTTTCGGCTTGCTATCACGCAACATTTGTCCAGCACGGAATCGACATATTGTGCGTCAACAACAATTTGACGTTGCCTCACGGATGACAGTTTCCCTGCCGACACATGAGACCGACCATACCATTGTGCAAATCCGCGTCTGCCAGCACATCGAATTCAGGGCTCTATACCTCCTCAGCTCCCCAGGCGTGAGGAGTCGTGTTCCTTACCACTATCCGGCTCCACGTCTGGTAAGCCGCGATTCAGCGTCTAATCTGAGTGGCTTGAGTACACTGTACGGTCACTACGAGCTGCGCAGGCTCTCCCGCGTCGCCTTGCGTCTCCAGCTACAGCCCGGCGACAACCAGGGGACCGGCCCCGACCTCGTCGACCTGGGATATAAGTTGAACATCGACGTCCCTTCGCTGTCGGCAGAGGGTTGGGATGCCATTCGCAGCAAGGTGGTAGAGAAGCTCACCATAACGGACAAGAGCGGATACCTGAATAACCTGCCTACAACCCACGTCGACCAACATGGCCCCCACACATTTGGAGTCATCAGTATCGTCAGCGGGGTGATGATGGAGGTGATGGACGCCATGCAAGAGATGACGCGCGCACTGCAGCGGCACCGTCACGAGTACAACACGGCTCTCCGCACCGCGGCACAGAGCCATAAAGCCGTGGGCGACGCGGCGGCCCTCGGAATGTATCAGCGGCCGGCCCTGCGCTCTTGGACCTTGTACCTCTCAGCTTCCTGCTGGCGAGCAGGATGAACCCAGCAAACCCGAAGGCCGCCCGGGTCGCGTCTATAAAGCGAAAGCCGACGCCTTGCGCTATGTCTACAAGACTTTGGATCTTGGTCGATTATTTGATGGCCAGCCAACATTTCTGAGCCCGGCCACGGTCCTGCCGCCATTTCAGTTGCCGAGAACAAAAGGTCGAAGCTTTCGAACCGTCGATTGCCGACCAACAAGGCAGAATCGTGTCCCGTCGGTCTATAATCCGTAAGATGCGGACTCTCATCAATAGCAAGGCCCGTGTGACTGGCGCTTTTCAAGTTGACCTTCAGAGGCATCCAAAGCATCCGACTCCTGGGCCTCTAATGAACCTGGATTCCAAGTTCCCCGGGCCCTGCCGGCGTGATGAAGATGCCGACAAGCCAAAGTCAAGGACACACGCAGTTTTTCCCTGTACGCGACCTCTAAGTCCCCGAAGCCGCCGGGTCCGTGTCGGTATGTCAAGTAGACCCGGACACGACCTGGACAAGTTTAACATGCGATGACACATGAAAATCGCGCCGACGGAAGCTTGTATTTGTTGCAAATATGCAGTGAAACCCGTGGATCAACGCCTGGTGCAGTGGGTGGCGCTGGGCGTGCGCATCAGACTACAGCCCCCGAGGTCAAGATCCCGGCCGCACCGGGGGTGCTGTGTGCAACCTCTAGCATTGGTCTATTACTAATGCCAGCATTTATTGTCGTGTGCGGGCGAGACTGGCAACATATATATTGTTGCAACAGGACGGTTGCCGACTGCTACAACATCACCTGTGCCGCGACCTGCAAGAGTCCACCAAACAGTCGCCGTTGGTTTTTTCTCTCCTTCGTCTCCCGGAAGGTACCAAGGGCCTTTCTGCAACAGAGGAGAGCCGACGCCTATACAAAACGCCCTAGAGCCAATGGAAGAAGTGTCTCGCTAATAGTATTCATCGAACAACGAGTCTCCCTTGGTTACAGGTTGCAGAGGTTGACATCTACGCCGCCTCTGTGTCTGAGGTGGAGATGCAGATGGGTGGGAGTATCGCCAATCTGGACCATCTGACCTTTGCGGACAAAGTCAGCGACTATCATGGTCTTCCGGCCACATAGAACCATGCGGACTTCGCGGTCCTTCTACGGCACGATTCGATACTTGTCTTGGCTGGTAACTTTCTACACGGTTCTCGTCATCGTGCATGTGTGCAGTAAGAACCCGGATCGACATCATCTACAACGCAGACACATTCTTCGTCATCAGCTTCACCAACTTCAAGGACGAGGCCATCCTGCTATTTGAAGGCTAGCTGAAGGCTCTAGACGCTGACACGAACACCCGGGCCCGGGCCTCGTCTGGAACCGCCGACTGGAACCGGATCGGCCACAAGACCTTTCTGCACGACCGGGTCGGGTTTCTGGCCCTGCCATGGAAAAGGCTGTAACTGGTCAGGTTTTCTTGTTGGCTCCGCGACGCTTTTGCGACAGCCCGTACGGACCGTCTGGGGTGTCGCCAAGTTCGCCAGGGAAGTAATACCGTCCCCGAGCCTCTTCTACTCCTGTGCTGCCTGCTGGTTGTCATATATATCCACGAGAATTACGTGGGGAAGGGAGAAGATCTGCTCAACCTTTACGCAACCAGAGCCGCGGCACTTAATCGCCCCTGGAGCATGGATAGCTCCGGAGCGTATACAACGCTGGCCAGGACCTCCTGCATCAGCAGCAAACAGACGTTAAGCTGTATGCCATGGAGCCACCTGACTATTGGATTTTAGGAAGCCGCTTGGTGGGTCCTCGCCAATACACCGAAGTTTTGCAAGCTCAAGTTGCCGTTGGCGGCGAAGAGAAATGAAAGAGGTTTCTCCTCAAGGAGTTTCTCCATAAGATAGCTGCCCTCGTGCGCCTAAGAATCCAACAAAGTCGGGTTTGCGTTCGAGATGACACAAAAAAACCCCTAAGGGAGCCGGTGATCGGCTGGTCCGAACTGGTCGACGAACCAACCACTGGACCTTCTTTCTCTTGGAATGGTGCCACCCATGGAAGCAAACGTCGACCGCCTCTGCTACGACTTCGGGGCAGAGTCGACAATCGAGGTGGCTAGTACAAACCTCAGGTTGGACGAGTTTCGCTTTTTTAGCGACCTATGGGCGAACAGAAGGTTCATCGACCATTAACGACTTGTTCCGGGACATACCCATCCCGAACACTATCAAGCTTATCAAGCCCGATGTTTGAACTAGAGAGGGGGAAGCCCTCATACACGACCTCGGCTGGTCACAACACGTTCAGCATCCGTCAACATCTGTCACGCTTGACATCTGTCATCTCTTCCTGGCTTCGTTGGCATTCTTCACTATTGTCCACCTTTCTCGGTGTAGGCTATTATCGTGGTATGACTCGCCGTTTCTACGCTGCTGGTTCATCTTGCCAACATTCGCCCACCTGTCGGGCAACAGCCTCGCTGCGAATCCCACATTATTTCGTCCAGAGAGAAAAGGGACGCCCAACGATTGGGCTCGACTTGCTGCGAAAAGCCCTCGAGCAGCAAGGACAGAGAACAATATCCCATCGAAGAGGACGAAGCCTATAACACGAGCTCGTCCTGGAACCCTCGACTTCACGTCTCTCGGCTCGGGGTAACTCGGCTTGTCAACTCTCTCCGGCAATCATTCGCCAAAAGAGTCCTCCGAACAACGGGCAATGGAGTTTTAAGTTGCCGCCTGGCGTTCTTCACCCATTGCCAGCGCATGATATTATTCATGCGCGTATTGCAGAGGCCACCGCTCCAACAACCATGCCCCCTGGGTGCCCGCCCCCCTTGGTCAGGCTGAACGCAAGTCAAGCGCAGAATCTTAAGCGCGGAAACGGTATTGAGGGCACATACAAAGCCCCTGGCGCACCGTTCGCCCAGACTCGAGTCGTGGGAGAAGATGCAAAGCGCGCTCTTCAGAACTCTGAGGAAGAGAAACCACTTCTGGCTGGAGCGCCAGTGCCGAGAATATGATTTGCACTTGATTTTCGCATCACTGCACGATACACTGGAAAGTACAAAGATACAGGAAAGGACGAACGTCCTGAAGATCCTGTTCCACGAACACCACGGGGCCTTGTTGGTGCGCAGGAGGATTGGTGCACAAGACACCTTTCTGAAAGGGTACTGGATACGGAGATCGAGCCTGACAGGTTCGATCGACGTGGCTGCGAAGCATTGTCCCTGGCTCCAGTTCCGTGGCACGATGAAATTCATCTGGCTTGGACATCATGACGAATCTCAATCTCCAAGGTTCTAACCCGCTCCACTTCCAACAACCTCTTGAATCTCAAGAATTGGGCCGTTGCAGTATTCCAGAGCATTGGGCCGGTAGCCGGGTCCGTGTACTACGCCCGGCGTCTCTTCTGCGGCTCGTCACACAGCCTCACTCTTCGTGGTCGCCCTGGCGGCACACGAATATCTTAAGCCCGACAGAGCTGCACGGAAGTAGTCGACAGCTAGCTGACCGCATCGCCATCGGGCATTGTCGTAACGACGATGACAAAACGATACCATCGCGCGGCAATCATAGTAGGAAGAGGTGCACGCGTTTCGCGGCGAACAACAAGGGCGGCAAGGACAATTATCACCCTACCTCATCCTCTCCTATTCTTCCCCTCTCCTATTCTTCCCCTCTCCTTCTCTCACCCGTCATCGGGATCCGCCAGCATGGCGGAGTTCAAGACATTTTCGTCTTTCCTTCCTCGCCGCAGCGAGATTGGCAACAGCAACTGGTCGTTGTGGCCTGTCTTGATCAAAACGACTTGAAGGTCAAGAAAGACGTCACCAAGTTGCCCTTGATTTTCTCACCGAGCAATGTAGCGCTGAAGTTTCGCTTCGATACTTCGGTCGAGAGCGGCAACGGCATCAGCTGAGGGCTCCTGGTGCTGAGCTGGGAAAGAGAAGGCCTACACGCAGGTGGCCTCACCCTCTAGCCCTCACGACGGCAACGGGCTGCCGCTGGCTTGGAGGCCCATCCCCTAAAGAAGAGTTCTATACCAAGGACGACACGGCTTCTGAGTTCCTGCTGGCCGACCATACGCCGCTTACGTTCATACTGAATCCGGTTCACCAATGTGCAGTAGCACATTCTGGAGAGCAAGCCCAGACTTTGGGTTGCATCTGAGGCACTCTTCGCGGCCAGGGCGGCCGAACAATGGATACTAGGTCGCGGCTCACGGCCTCTGCCTCCAGATCAATCTATCCATCTTCACCAGCAGGAATCGATCCCTCTGTGGCCTATTTCTGCCCTCCTGGGAGGCTGCTAATCAATGCAAACACATTCGAAAGAAGATGTGTGTATCGACACACCGAGGCCCGGGCCCGCCCCAAGGCCTCTCTATGCGCTAGCCACCTCATATCTCCATAACGGATCTCTCCTCCCAAATCCTTCCCAGACCGGGAGGTAGTGAACACGGGATATGAGCAGCATTGCTGAGCATACCGCAAGTGTGACTCTTGCAAGTATACCGGCCCGCGAGTTTCAGCAGGGACTCATGTACGTTGCTGTCTCGCGTGTCAGGACCATCGGTGGCTCCAGATTAGCAGATGACCTCATCAATCATCGATCCATGCCGCTGGAGTCGACGCAGAACAACACGAACTTCGCCATCGTCGGCATGCGAACCGACGATACCATGGGCTTGTCGACGTCAGAGTTTTCTGAGCGAGAAGACACCGAGTTGACCAAGGGTTTTCTAACTGCCACACCAAAGCTACTTTTGAGCTTTGTTCAACGCCTATACATGGGGTCCGTACCCAATCGAGGAGTTTTATGGCACGAAGTACTTCCCGTTCTTGACCGACGATGCAAAGAGATGGACTTTGGATGAGGCACCACACTGTCGGACAGCGACGGGTGGACAGGTACACTCACCTGTTCCCGTACCTATAAAACAAGGCCAAATATGGCCTTGAGGCACCTCGCCGTGTACAATCAGCTTCATCTGTCATGGCAGTCTTGCTTTCGGTTTTCGTATGAAACCGCACACGGGATTGCTAAGCCCAAATCTACGCGGCGGCACCAGCTGGTCTGCACCCGGCACGGCGGACCCCAACGACGACCGAACCAAGCCAGCGTCTACATCATGATGTTGCGAGTGAAACCGTCCTGGAGATTTCCGTATTGCGAATCCCAGACCCGGGCCAGCGTTTGGACGTTCCAAGCTAAAGCATCGTCGTACGAACGCTGTGAACGTCAAAGAATGGCGATAAGCTTCTTGAAGCTTCGCTATTCGTTATTCAGAGTCCACCGATTATACCAGATGGGCGACTCAGACGCGATTCCCGACGAGTCAAAGGGCACGTCAAACAGGGGCTTCGTGCGGCGTCAATCCAGAACGCAGACTCCAAGGTCGGAAGCGAAAACCCAAAAGCCAGAGTTGGGGCCGGAAGCAAAAGACCGCGTACAAATCTTTTCTTCGTGTTTGCGTACCCCCAATATCAGTCTCCAGAACCTCGGTCTGGAGTGGGACATCAGCAACACACACGTACATCCGCTCCCGTAGGGGGAAGTAAGGATCTGGCACTCGAGGCGTGCAACCTCCGCAGCCAGCATCCACGGCCATCAGCAGTGGGATATATTAAGAATGAAGGCCCCTCTAGACTTTGGGGTCGATCCTATGCCGAACGCCGAAATCAACGACTTTATTGCGGCCTGTTGCTGGCCTCGCGAGCCTGTATACGCAACAGGGATAGCAAGAAGTACAGTAAGAGGGACAGCAAGGTGACAAGCACACGCCAACGGCTTACAATAGGATAAGTCCGCTGAATGAACTCGTCCCATGCACCCAAGTTCTTGCGTGAAGCCCGGTTCAGCCTCATCTCCGCCGTCAATGCTCGCGAGCAGCCAGTAACTCGGGGACACGCTTCAGGTAGAGGCCGACACGTCTTGGCCCGTGAAGGCAAGGAAGAGAACCTTAGGTTCTCGCTTTATGGACAGAGGGGTGCCGCGACTGCCGGGAATGTATACGGGCGTCGTTGGTCATATTGACATGGGAATTGGCCTTGCACCCCGCTCGTCAGGGACGTGGTCATCCGAGACGAGCGCGGTTGCATCTCTTTGCAACAGAGACAACGCCCACCGGCGAGCGGGTTTTGCGCGAGGTCCAGAGCATCACGTTGTTCGACTTTGCAGACGCTGCTCCGGTGATCGGTCCCCCAAACCCAGGCCCTCTTCGCCTATTCGCACGCATGACACGGGCGCCGTTGACGAAATTCTCCTGGCCACGGACCCTGATCAGCAGCCGGAAAAGGTGACCCAGTGGTCATTCCGGCGTCTGCCAGCGGTTTCGTGAAACCTTGAAGCCCTCCTGGCCTACCAGTCGGTCGCGATATATGGCAAAAAAACCGCCGCCGCAGCGAAGCTTATGGACCTGCTGCTTCCACTGCATGGGAGATAACCCGCAGTTTGGGACGAAATCATATCGCGGCCCTCAACAACTACGGGGACAACGATACAGGCGACGATGACAGCCTCTCAGCGAAAGAAGCCGAAAACAGGTAATCCTGCTCCCCGCGAATGAGGCCAACGACACGCATACGCACCATCAATGGTCGAATCGCAGGGCTAAGGGCCATTTATCGTCGCGCTCTCGTTGCCTTCTCAACGGCATGGAGGATCAAGCGTCGCGTTCTCGTTGCCTCATAAACGGCATGCAAGATCAAGCAACGAGAGTCTGCCATGGCGCATGTTCGAATACAACAGCCTTGAATACCTATAACAGACTACGAGACCACGAGACATCGGGAGAGGAACTCGACAAAGGCCGGTTGGGGTCCAGGTGACTAACAGCCGTATCCCCAGGAGTACCCCCCCCCAGGCCTCCCTGAGTATCCCTTTTCGAGGCTCCTGAGACCTTTAGAGTGGATATATACCACCGCCTCATCTCCTAGCTAGTCCCCAGGGGCCAACATCGCTTCGCTAGTCATTCCTCGCTCCTCCACAGGAGATCACGGGATCGAATCCTGAAAGACTATGAATGGTGGCAAGTCAGGCCGGGTATATCTGGGCGGTGTGTGCGCGATGGCGACGACGAAGGTGGAGATGATCGGCCGTGGAGACTGGAGACTGGAAGAAGGCCTAGGAGGCCTAGGGGGGGCACGTGAACCCCTCTGCTCCAGACCAAGAGACTCAATGGCTGGAAGACTACAAGAGACTAGGAGGCTACAGAAACTAGGAGGCTACAGCAGATTAGACGACTACACGAGACTCGGCGGCTACGAGCTATCAGGGCTGGGAGACTACAGGAGACTAGAAGACTACGAAATAGCAAGAGACTACCTCATTGTGACAATTCTTAGAAAAGACGGCGGCCAAGACCATGCATTTGTCATCGTGAAAGATTCAAATTCTAACAAAGTCGCGACAATGTACCTCCCCAGTGCCACAACACGGCCGAGATCCGCTGTATCCATTCTCTTTCTAGTAACTCGTAAAAGAACGAGGAGAGGGGCATGCGCAGACCAGCTCCGCCCAATAAGCCTACGATCATCGTGACAGAGCAATCACATCAACAAACACCTTTCCCGCCTGCCCTTGATAGCTAGACTCGAGGAGCATCACCTCCGCCAGTTCAATGACGTCTCTTCGCCCTCGTCTGTCTCCATCTTCGCTCCCCTCTGACTTCCGGCGCGCGCGGTCTTGCTTCCGAAGCGCGCGGGATGACAAGAGAACCCTCACCGTGAGCACTAAACCTCGGATCTCCAGATTTTAGCATCGTCGCGCTGCGCAGATGGGTGTTCACCGCGGGCCCTGACAGGTAAAGCTTCGCCTTGGGTGCGGCTGACGTCCCGCTGCACTAGGCCCCATGCCGCCAGCCAAGAAGAAGAAGCTGACGCTCGGTGAGACGTCTTCGCTTCTCCCAGCCGCGAGAGCGGAGCGGAGTTTGGGAAGCGGAAAGGGCCCGCTCACGTTCGTCCGATTACTACTAGCTTCACCTAAGAGGCCGCTATCTGCAGGAAGGGTGCCTGCCGCGGCGGAAGTGGCTGCGGCTTGCATTCTCGAAGGGTGAAAGAAGTGGATGAGAGGGGCAGCACTCGCTGAGCCCTGCTACATGGGCCCTACGGTAGGGCTGGCCATGCGTAAAGGAAGCACGAGATACCTGCACTAAAGGCGAGAAAGGCTATCTCTCGGACCTCATGCAGGGTGTGCTGTACCTGCCAAAGGCGGAAGCGTGAAGGAATGTAGTTGGAGGCCGTGGGAGAGGCTGAGGCCCGTGGCTGACTGCGGCTATTGAGCCATCTTCAGCACGTGCTCCATGCGTCGATCCTTACTCTTGTAAACCACTCGGTTCAGATGGATGAGACCATACGAGACAGCCCGGACAAGATGGATAACGAAATCTCTGGTATGGAAGCACTAGTAGTCTTTAGTACGTGCAAACAACCCGAGCGAGAAACCGAACCGCAGATGAGCAACATAGAGGCGAGTTCGAAACCGTGGGGTTACGCTCGTCTTGGCGAAGATATATCTCGCCCCAATATCTTTCAGGTTTCATGGGACGACGACGATCCGTTCCGGCGACAAACCTCCGGTATTGGGGCACAGATGCACGCCGAGCGAAGTTGATGGGAAGAAAGCGCATCCTCGTAGACTCGACATGCGAAAGCTAGCCCAAGCTGACCGCATCCATGGAGGCCGAGTGGGGGTACGCAACTGTCAACAACGGTCGGAAATCATTCTGATTGAACGGCCCTACAGGGCTGATATGGCACGGCGACGCTGGTCAGTAGAAATCGCTCGTCTTGGCCAGCTGCTCACGTTGATCGATGCCTCCCCGCGTAGTAACGGCAGACAGACGCAGTTTTGTCAGCGACCGTTTATTTTAAGGAATTGTTGGATAAGCTTAACAGCCCGTTGGCATTGCAGATGGACGTAAAGCTCGAATGGGCGGGTACGGCCCGGCTTCGTTGCCACCGGTTCATATTCTTCTGGGTCTGGCCCAGGCCGTCGCCATCGATCCAGACGGAGCCGACTATTGTGCTGCTCGAAAATGGGCGGATGCCGTGGCAAGCCGCAAGTGTTGTTCATCCCTCCTTGCTAGCCTGTGACTTCTAAGCCATCAGAGAATCAGGACCCCTGGAGCTTTTCGGAAGCTTAAGGCCGTTGATGCGTCTTCAGTTGACTCGGAACAGTGGCCAGATGCGAAGCGATGGGGCTGGCTTGGTAGCCTGGCTGATCGTTCGATTGCGATCGAAGCTTTGGTAGGTTCATCCCTCCAGACGCCAGCGGTATGCCGCTCTGCGTACCGTGCAACCCCGCGTGCGACGAGCCGATTCCCGATATTCGAGTGAAAGGAGGGGTTGTTCTGTGGGTTGTCGGAGATAGAGGAAGCCGCAGATGTGATTAGAGTTTCGAGGTCCCCGTTTCAACGGACATTGTTCCAGACCGAAAAAAGCGCAGAGAGGGAGGGTATCAGACATGCTGAACGTGGTTTGGGTTTGCTGGGCAGCTCCTTTCGGTGCCGATCCACGGCCTAACGCCGCCGCCCAATGTCTTCGTCCATGCTATGCCCGGTTCATACGCATGAAATTGTTTGCACAAGCGCGTTGGAATGTCAAGCGCGCTGGATTCTCGAATATCGATCCGACTTGAGCACTATGCGGTAGCGCAAGTGCGAACTGGCTCCCCACTCGTGCGGAATTCCGTCAGACGCCCACGTTTGTGTAACGTGTCACTCCAGCTTGCAGCTGAATCACGGTCTGACCAGCCAATTACGACGGCATAAGCTTTGGGGCAGCGCGAAAAGCTGTCCTGGATCACGGGAACGTGAACTGAAGCAAGGGCGAGCCACCCTGCAAGCTTTGCCAGGCCAGTCTCGAGGCCTGGCGCGCCAGGGCCTCAGACAAGACGGGCGGCGAACAGTGGTGTGTGTCTTGTGGGGAGAAGGCAAAGTCCTGCTCAGGTCAGGGTCCAGAGCCTCCGTGTCAGGTTGGCGAGGCGGTCGAGCGATGTGAGGCTTTTGTCTCGGATACACCTAAGTTGGGAAGCGGAAGCTTTGCCCGGATGAAGAAGCATTGATTGGAGGAAGAAGGTTGCAGTTGCCAGTTGCACCTGCAAGTTGCGGAATCGAGCTCAGCTTGGATGACGTGGTTCTGCTCGCCAGCCCAGGGCCCAGGCTAGGATGGCAGACGAGATAGAACCAAGAGACGAAAAACCAAGTCCCGTGCACGTTGCTGGCCTCGCCATGGGCGATGGTGGGCTGTGTCGTGAGCAAACAACTGCTGGCGGGAGGGACAGGGCCTCAAGGCCTGAACTGCCAATGGGGTGGGTGCCTAGCACGGCTGTCATACCGTCTCGCAGATCAGTCCCAGGGAAGAGCGTTGATGCCATGATTGGGTCGGTCATGGCCGCTGTGAGCTGCATCGAGCCGCATTTTGGCGTGTTGTTTCCGATCTTCGGAAGCTTCATATCTGGTCGCTGCCACTTTTTGTATTTTCTAGAAGGGCAGGGCGGAGATTTGAGTCAGGAGATGCGACGGCGTCGTCCAAGTTGAGCCAAGAAAGAAGAAGCTCAGCGATCGTTCGTGAAGCGAAAACGAAGGACGGACGGAAGGGAACGACCCAGAGCCAAGGTAAGACGAAGGCGCAAGGGGACCGGGATCGCCGTATGCAGCACACGGACCTCTCCTCTGGAGATGGAGAACGGAGGGAGGGTCGCCGGCGGACGGCAAGGACGGCTGGGTACGGGTTATGTCAGGAAGTTACTCTTAGAACACGACAGGGTAAAGGGCGGTAACTGCGCTGAGTAGTGTACAATGTTGGCGCTGAGAGAGAGAAGCCAGCAGAGGGCGGCTCGATGGATGACTTCAGAGTCGGAATCTTGGTCCGCCCGGAGCAACCTACGAAGTACCGGATGCTGGAGGTATCGTATTGTGTCGCGTCGAGCCGCCATTGATTCATGACTGTGGATCTGACGGATCTGTCCAGCAAGTTCCGGATTACAAAAAGGAACTTGCAAAAGCCATGGCGCATCTCCAGCTTCGCGTTCTCGGGCGTGCAGTAACAGTTGCAGAGATGACGCCGGGGGTTGCAACGGCTGGATAAACTTCGATGTGCGGGAAGGGTAAGGCCGCAGACGCAGACTCAGACTGTAGACGACCACCGTCGATGCAGCACGCTCAGTGTCCATGCAGTGCCAACGCCATGCGATGCGGTGCCATGCACACCGAGGTGGAAAAGGCGGGATGGAACCTCGTTGGTCGCTTCCAGGGTCGTCATCAGGCAGGCCGTTGTGAGTTTGGAGAGGTTCGGTCAGGTTGCATACCACCGTAAGATGCTGGTGCACAGCCATGGTAGTCTGTAGGGCAGGTTGGTTTGACTTTTCTGTTGGCCGGGAATGCATCATGATCGTGGTGTTGGAGTGTGGGAGGATACCCCGGCCGGGGCTATGGCAGAAAAGGGAACGAACTCCGTGAGATCTGAAGCCGCAGTGTTGGCGTCTGGGGGATGGGAAAGAGGCCGTCATGCACCAACGGCAGCAGAGGAAAGACGAGAGCAGCAGATAGATGAAGCAAATGATGCTTCAAGGTGGGAGAAGCAAAACTGATGAGGGAGAACAGACTGCGTGAGTATTGCCAACTTGCCTGCCTCTTCGGCACCTTCCCTGGTAAGATCCGCACCCTCCTCGCACCTACTTTACTTGGGGAATCTGCTCTGTACCCAGGTGCCATGCGTGCTTGATACCTACCATACTTAGGTACCGACTTGGGTGCCGCACATGAGGTATCGCTTTCATGTACCTCAGGCTGAGTGAATCAAGTGCCGTATACGAGGCAGTTCCGTGGATACCTAGGTAGGTACATACAAAGCTCAATTGCGGCAGTCGCTAGGCATCGTACAAGTGCCTTCCCAAGTTTCCAGCAACTAAGGCGGCACCTACCCTGCGGTACACACTCGACGTACCTCGCAAACCCCGGATACGGATAGCTTCCGGAGAGCACCGTGACCGTCGACGTCCATCTATCCTCCGCCGAAGGAGGGGCATACCGTCCGCCACAAGCCGGAGCTCGCATCACACCCTCCCGTCGATCTGATTCGAACGAGCCAGGTAAAGTTGCGGCAGAGTAACTCGTCCGCGGGGCCGAGTCTGTCTTCAGCAAGCCCTTTCACAGCCGTTGACCGGTGTATTCTCCGGGCGTGATGAAGCTTCTCTTGGCTTCATTGACCTCACCACGTCGAACCTTGCGTGGCCTTGAGCCAACGTCTCGAAACTATCAGGCCCGTCACGCAGGGGTCTCTCGTCCGTCAACATGTCTTGCGACCAGCGAGACACTGGTTTTTCGCCCCCCATCATCCATGTGCCCCAGCGACAGCAACCTTATCCCCCAGGTTAGCTTTCTATGGGATACCTCTTGCATCCTTGCCTCGCTGCGTTGGCTCGCCCCTTCGCGTCTTCGGGGAACACTTTTTTAGTATATTCATCCATCTTCACAACTCAGACGAGTCACGAACGACGTCAAGGAGGAGCGGTCCAAAGTTTCTGGGGCTGCCCAGCCACGTGCGCAACTCGCTCTGTCCGTTGTGCCAACATTGCCCGTGTAACCGCTGTAACTTATATGAAGAGGACGGGGACCTGAAGTGGCCCGCTTAGGCGACCAAGCCAACCTACATGATATTAAACTCGTGCCAATATCTACTCGCCGATACAAGCCCAACTGCTCGGACGTCTTTTTCATCTGCTGCCCGCAGAGATCGTCCAGTCTCCGCCTGTCTACGTCTCACAGGGCACACACAGAACACACAGATCGACTCCCTTGGCGAGACCCCTGAACGCTACCTATAACCACCTACCTACTACACTTTATTACCTCAGCAATAACAGGACCTTGTCTACGTAGGTACCTTGGCTGGAGGGCACCTTTCGTCCCGACCTGCGTCTTCTCTCGTCTTATCTCTTGGAAGTTGGGGTTCTTTTTGCGTACGTGCATCTGTACGCAGAAAGCACTGAGACAAGCCCTCGAAACTTGCGCCACCAGTTTGTCGTACCAGACTCTTCGCAGGACGCAGCAGCAAGCAGGTCGCAGGAGGCACACACGCCCGGCCGACTCGGCTTCTCCATCAACAAGGGTTCGGCAGCGAGTAGCGTGTCTACACTCTACACCACCAACTACTTTCTTTACCTCCCGCCTTTACCCCCCGTCCTCTACCTGGATTCTACATGGTGCACTAGCTGTCCCTGGCCCGTGCTTCCACGCCTGCATCACAGTCGGTCTCGGTACCTTCAGCGCTCCAAGTGGGCACTTTCACCTGCTAGCAAACGCCCCTCCTTGCGCCTCCCCCAGGGCCATTCCCAATCCTTTAGGCGGTGTTGTCGTCTCGCCTCGCCTCGTCTTGCCCTGTCATCCTGGTACCGCGCGCACTAAGGTACGTGTAGCCTGTAGGTCCCTTGGGAACCTAGCACACTCCCAGAAGCCGGTGCACGCCTGCGCATTCCTACCGGCACATCGACCCTCACCACCGACCGACTCCCCCCCGCCCTCTTTCGTTCTGTCGTCTTGAAAGTCCGCGCGCCCCCCATCTCCTGTAACCCGCTCCCGCACCCGCTCCTGCACCTGGACTGGACTGGACTGGACTGGACTGGACCGGACCTGACCTGTTGGACCCTCATCAGGACGCGCCTTTCCGCTTCTCTCTTCTGCTCTTTTCTTGCTCTTTCCATTCCAAAAAGAGTCGCCGCCTTTCTGACAGGAAAAACAACACATCGTGACCATGGACTTCTCCCACCAGTACTTCGCGCAGACGCAGCCCTACCAGTTCATGGGCATACCGCCCCTGACGCCCTCCCACTCCAACTCGGCCGGTTCAGACGACTTTAACACGACATCTCCACCGGTAAGTCGACCGAGTCCGAATTCCTTTCCGTCCTGAGGCCCCCGAATACCCACCGTCACTGGTGGATTTGCCGCTTAGCGTACTGCGACCTGCACTTACACAATCATGACATGAGCAGGACGTCTACGCCGAGTACCCCAACGAACAACACTTCAGCACATTTGATAACTATGCTGCCGCCCAGTTCAACCCTCAGCATGCTTCCTTTCCCGCTCCTCCTGGTCCGCCGACGCCCCCGAACCACGGCCTGCCCGTCCAGCAACCCCAGCCGCCTCAGCACAATGGGATGACCGCGCCCCCCGTTCACCAGATCAAGCCTCAGGCCGACGTCGTCGTTCACAAGCAGGAGCCCCTCGATGACCATGCCCGCCGCGGCGGCTCCAACTCGGACGACGATGACTTGACCCCTGCCCAGTCGAGGAGGAAAGCCCAGAACCGCGCTGCGTACGTGCAACCCTTCGTTGTCATGCAGCGAGCCTTGTCCTGCTATGGAAGCACTCTCGCCGATGTAACATGCTAACAGTGCCATGCACAGCCAACGCGCATTCCGCGAGCGCAAGGAGAAGCATGTCAAGGACCTGGAAGCGAAGCTGGCAAATCTCGAGGCGGAAGCCCAGCAAAAGTCGACCGAAAACGAGCGATTGAAGCGCGAGATGCAAAAGATCAGCACCGAGAACGAGATCCTCCGCGCGACCTCGTCCATGAACGGCCACCACAGCTCGGCCTCCCCGGAGCCTCGCACCACCGGCCCGATGCAGTACAACCCCAAAGACTTCTACTCGGACCTGCTCGCGAAGCACAACAACAAGACACCGAGCCACCGGGTCGCGATATCGTCCGAGGGCGAGCGCCTGCTTGCCGCCGGCGCCACCTGGGACTTCATCATCAACCACCCGCTGTTCAAGAGGGGGCTGGTCGACGTCGGCGACGTGAGCGAGCGCCTCAAGCACCAAGCACGGTGCGACGGCCAGGGCCCGGTATTCTCCGAACGCGCCATCCTTGATGCCATCGAGGGCAGCGTCGCCAGTGGCAGCGACGAGCTGCTGTAGGGAGGAGTCTTCGCTCTTCTCTTGGTGGGGTTGTACGAGGGTGCTTTGTAAGCGACTTGCAGTGCCGACGGACATAACGAGACCTGCAACCGGCTAGGTTCGGCGTTTTGGTAAACGGAGTCTACATGGGGTGGGTAACGAAGGGGCCTGTTGAAACGACAGACGACACGACGGCGAGCGCCTCGCCGCGGAGCACACCCCCCGGCAGGCCCCGGCCAGTCTTGCATCGCTGCCATTCATGTGTTATGCTATTTGACGGTCAAATTTATGGGGGGCACGAGGTACGAGTCACAAAATATTGTAGACAAATTGGCGTCTCTTCTTTTTTTTTTTTTTTATATATATGGAGAACTTGGAGGGTCCGCGCACGCTACGCACGCACATGCAATCCGTTATGGTGTTTTTATTGCTTAGCGACATGCAAATCGATGTCGGGGCAGGCTGGGAGCGGACAGAGGGATGGCCATGAAGAACAGAGGGGGCCCGTTTTGGGTGCGGTGTGGCTTTCCCGCTCCGGTACGCCCGGCACGTTGTGGACAAATTACATGTCCTATGCGGCTATTATCCTCTTATCCGGGGTAGCAACTTTCGCATGCACGGCCAGGGTGTCTACGGGAGGAGTTGAACTTGGGGAATGAACGATAGCACTATCAAATTTAAATCAAACTTGCCGTGGAAACTTTCCGACCACAGTACATGTCGGTGCGTAGTTGGTGATCCGTCACACCGCAAGGGACATAGGCACGTTGCACGATGCGACGGGGACTTGTATGCACATCAATCGATCCAGTCTGTTTGCGCAGTTGCATCTGTCTCTATTGGAAAGTAGTTGAGGGAGCGAAGTACACCTCGGGACCCGGACAAAAGAAAGGAGCAAAAAAAAGAAGAGTGACAAAAACGTGGATCGAACTCAGCGAGAGGGTAGGAACCTGGAAATGCTCGAGGGTCTGCGGCACTTACGCCTGACTTGTCCTTCTCGGCCAGTTGACCCCTTCTCTTCTGGTGAATGTTTCGGGCAAAAAAGTTCTTTATAGTACCTCTTGGGTGGTTCTGAGGAAGGAAGGTGCGTAGGTGAGTATTCCCATCTGGATGATCGGGGGAGGAAGGTGCGTGGGGGAGGGGGAAGGAGCGTTGCACCACCACGACCTCTACTGTATGTAATCCGGGATTTGTTCCGCTGGCTTGTCGGGATATTTCTCCGATTGATGGGTTACGATGATGGTACTGCCTTAGGTAAAGGGTACTACCTACACTACTAGATGTCATCGTCCACTCCGTCCTGCGGGCCTTGTCACGGGGTCAGCAGAAGATCACGCCAGCATATTGAACTACTTGAACGGTTTGAACATGATAATTGGAGGTGAGGAAGATGCTAGTGGTATCTAGATATGACAGCGAGGCCGCGGAAAGGCGACATGCAAGGCAATAGGAACAATAAACTTCCACCGGAATATGAACCTAGGAGGCCCGACGAACACCGATCAAGGAGATCGTCACTCCTCGTTCTCTCGGCAAACATCTTCCATCGTCAAACTCAATGACCTTCCGATCAAGACAACGTTGGATAATCAACCATCTACCTCTCTCTCGCCCATCAAGGAACCATTATCAATCATCGCCAAATACCGTCTTGAGACGACGCTCTTCTTCGGAAAACAACGCCCGAGTTCCCACCTCTCCCCATTCGAAAGATGAAAACTCCCGGGAACCCCATGATGCTTCGCAATGAATGAGAACCAGGATGGGATGGGAATGATTTGCAGCGAAAAAGACATGAATGAAAATAGAAGACGGCATTAGTACGGGCAGAAACGAAAAACAAGTGTCGTTGCGTAAAACGTTCCAAAAAACCTTCCAGTAAGGGGTCAGTCACCATTTTGTCATCAACCCTCCGTCCCCCCGTTTCCCTTCCCGGGTTCATGTCACATCGTCATTGCCCCTTCCCCCTTTCCCCCTCCCCCGCCTTTCCCATGGTTCGTCGCGTCATATACCCCTTCCCGTCGTGTGTAGAGTTATATGCGTCTCGGTATCAGTCGCCGAGCTGCTTCATGCAAATAAAAGAATTGGAAAATAATAACCGCTGTCGAGAGCGCTTTGAACCTCTGTGGCGGGAAACTCCCCGCCCGCGTGTCGTTGGAGTAAACTTCCCAACCGGTCCTGCCTCATCTGCCCACCCTCTTCGGTGGTTTCACCCCGAATAGTTGTCGGGAGGAGAAGGAAACTTCCCGTCGTCCTGTTCCCATCCGTGCAACCACCCTTATGTGCCTGTGACGTTCTTGCAACCTGCAAAGGCGTGGCCAGGTGGGGGTTAATAGCCTCATCCTATTCTCTGCCCACGGACGACTATTCGATCAGTGCGAGAAAGGAGAGAAGAAGTCGTCTACTGCTCCTTCTTGCCGTTCGCCTTGGCCGCGCCGTTCTGCTCGCCCTCGACCCACGGGTGCTTGATCGTCAGGCACCAGATGTCGAGATAGTCGCAGATAGTGACGATCACGTCCACCACGAAGCTGCCGTACACGCCGATGGCCATGCCGAGCATGAGGAACATGAAGGCGACCTGGTACACGTCGTCGCCCAGGGCACTCGGCCAGCCGCAGCCGAGGTGCTGTTGCAGCAGCGGGCCCAGCGCGTCGCCGACGCCGAACGCCAGCGGCAGGCCCAGCACGTTCCAGTAGGGGAAGTCGAGCTTGACGAGGTGGGCGGTGATCATCTGGCCGACCGAGTACGCGTTGACGACGCCGGCGAACATGACGAAGGGCACGAGGTGGACGTGCAGGATCGTGGGGTGTAGCCAGAGGTAGGCAATGACGAGAGTCCAGATGCCGAAGAAGGGCAGCAGGCCGAGCAGCGCGCCGCGGGAACGGTCGCCACGGGCGCGGCGGGCGCGGATGACGTTGCGCGCGGACTCGACGGTGTTGAAGACCAGCACGAGCGCGCCCTGGACCATGTACCACTGCGTGAAGGACAGCTCGTAGAGGGCGGCGGGGATGCTAGGGGTCTCCGGAACGCCGAAGGTGCGGAGCATAGACTGCTGCCAGAAGGAAGCGCCGCCGAGGTAGCCGGTCAGGGCGTAGACGCCCACGAGGATGAGGACGCCCTCGACGGGACCGTTGACGATGCCGAGGGTCAGCGTCTTGGTGTGGTATTCGTCCCAGGTTTGGACGTAGAAGGTGAGCAGTGCTACAGGGTAGAAGAGTTAGCCTTCGGCCGGTGTGTTCACGGAGGGCCACACGTACAGGAGAAGAGGATCGCAACGGTCATCCAGCCCTGGCCCATGTTCTGCGAGGCGGCGAAGATGAGGACTTCGAGAGAAGTGTTGAGGGCGTCTACGCCGTGGTCGAAGAGCTCGCCGAGGGGACCAGACTGATGGGTTCGTCGGCTGTGCGAGACAACAAGTTAGCTTGTGATTCCGTCGGGCAAGAACAGGCCAAACTCACGCTTGCGATCCGTCGACGGCGTCAAAGGTCTGGTACAGAAAGAGGCCGACGGCCCACGAGTAGTAGACCCAGCTCGGGCAGTTCTGGTCCAGGGTCGGGTTGTACCACAGGAGGGTCAGGAAGTTGGCGACGACGAACATGAAGCCCGTGAGCGTGATCAGGTTCGGCGCCATGCTCATGGGGAACATCTTGATCACGACATTCGTGTAGAAGGGCTTCAGGATGTACTTGCTCGTGAGCGAGTGGTCGACTCCGGAGTACTTGTACTCCTTGAGCGCCGGGAGCCGCTCCTGGCGCACGTAAACCATCTTGTCGGTTGCTGAAGCTCTGTCTCTCGGGAAGCTGGCTGGCGCGTAGTGGTTTGCTCTGCGCAAGTTCGGGCTTGGAGGCGCGGTGTGGTTGTGTTTTTGACTGACAAAGTTGCCCCGTCAAGCTTTTCGGTTGTTGTGCTGTATGCAGGCCAAGCCAAGGGTGGGTGGGCTACAGGGGAGCAAAGGAACACCGTGGAATCAGTGTATGGGTCTTTCCGGAGCGGTGATGATAGCTTCAACCGGTGGAACGCGGCGGGGCAGACAGAGTCGGTTGCAAAGGGATTGAGCAAAGTAAAAGGGAAGACTAGGATGGGGGGGGGTAGGTGAAAGTGTGCGAGCACTTTACTTGGAGATCTGAACACCGCCTGGTAACGTCACAGGCCGGTCAGATGCAAAACAGAGGACGGGATTCCCAGGGCTTGACATGTGGTCGCGTGGTCGCGAGTCGGAGCCAGGAAATTTTCTTGCTTGGACTGGACAGCTCAGCTCACACCGTCGCACGCTCAGCACGCGCACACGCATTGTCGAAAAGACACAGCGAAACGTCATTCTCCCGGCTCCGACTTACCACGTTGAGCGCCATACCCAACAGACTACTCCGAATATGGACTAGCCCCGGTCTGTGCCAGTTGTCAAGCCCCAGTGTGGTCCCCAGCCATTCCCACATTCCAGCCCCAGCCGGCCTCCCGCTAAATCGTCCGCGTTCCTCGATCGACGGCGCACCGAGGCTTGACATTGACGGACAGGGTTCAGACGACTATCGTCGGTGTAGTAGTTTGGCATCTGGCATTTGGCCTAGCATCGTGACATCGACCTCGGATCAGGGACGTAAATTCTTATTAGGAGGCCACGGCCCGCAACACACCAGCATCAGATTAATCCCCGTCACGCGGCAGCACCCAAACACAAGCAGGCCTTTCATGATGCTTTTTCGTGTCTTCATTCTAGATGTACTACGCAAGCCGCCAGTCCTTTTGAGCACGCACTGCTGTTTGCCGTGCGCGGTGACTCCAGCTCCACTACTATGGGTGCGGCTGCGCGAGTCGGTTATAATAAAGTCCTCGTGTCTGCCGTACGTCTTGCCTCGACATCCGACCGTGTATCGACCCCACGAACTCCGAACAAGTATATTTAAGCAACAGATGCAACAACAAGCGCCGCCACACCCTCCTCCTCGCTGCGAACCGTGATCTTGGTCGTGACGCCAGACTTGGACGAATAGGCCATCCGCACGTTGGCAACCACCCTGCCGCCCCCGACCGTCTTGCCGAGCAACTTGAGGGTATGTGTCGTCTGGTTGACGGGCACGTCCGTACCGTCCAGGGGTTGCAGGGACAGGACCTTGGCCAGCTGCTCCGTTGCCTCTGTGCGTGGTGTTAGTCATCTCATCATTTTGAACCAGTGTTTCTGACCTACCTGCTATGCTCTTCATGCTGCTGAGCTGCAGCGTCTCCTCGGCCTCCTCGCCGGCCGCGCCGACCTGCTCCCAAATGTGGTTGAAGTTGCTTGCGAACGTTGGCACCACGTAGTCGCTGCCGGCCAGGTCGAACTCCGCCACCTCGTACTCGTCGTCGTAGCCCGTCTCCTCCGGCTCGTTCGTTGTGGGGTCGATCTCCTTGCTGGTGAACTTGAGGATGTTGGAGAAGCTGCTGACGGGCATGGAGCCCTCGCCGTTGACCTTCTTGAAGGCAACGTACACCTTGCCGGGCTCGTCGGTGGGAAGCTTCTCGGCCTGGATAATAAACACTTCCTCGAGCTCCTCCTCCTCGGACGGCGTAGCGACCACGGACACGTTCTCGAGGACCGTGGCCTGGAGGGTGTTCTTGATCTCGTACTGGAACACAATGTGCTCCTTGAAAATGTGCTTGACGACGGTGACGACATACTCCATTTCCGACTCGGTGAGCTCGACAACAGGCGACGACTTGAGCACGCTGCCAAACTCCTTCATCTCGGGGATCTGCATCAACTCCTGTGCATAACGCTGGGCGGCGGCAGTAGCCGATGCAGCAGCCTCCGCGCCACCGGCAGCAGCCTTCGTAGGGCCGACCTTGGGAGGCTTGAGCGACGGAGCAGTCGCCGTAAGCTTCTTTGTGCGGTCCTCGGCATCGGCCTGTTCCCTGGTAACGACCGGGATCTGGGAGATGTCGAAAGGCGTGTCGAACGCGGACTTGTCTTCCGAAGTAACGTACGTGACGAGCTGGTGCTCAAAGTACGGCAGGGAAAACATGCTATCTGGAGGGGTGTCAGCACATGGATGCGTGATCAACTTCGGAGATGGAGTGTACATACCGTTCTTGACGAACTTCTCGGAAACCTCGTCGTCCTCGTGCATAAGCCTGAGGTTGAGGGCGGCACGGTCTCTGACCTCGTCGTCGACGTCGTCCAGACATCTGGTGAGGAGAACCTCGACACTGCGCTTGACCTCGGGGTCCTTCTGGCCGACACCGAACTTGGCCAAGGCGGTAACGGCGGCAGCTCTGACGATGGCATTCTCCAGGACCACTCTGTTGTAGATGTAGCGGATGTACTTGGTGGGCTGGGATGTCTTGGGTCCCTCGAGACCAAGCAGGTGCAGGATACGGACGGCAAGCTTGGTAAACTCGCAATCCTCGATGAACTCGCAGAGGTGGGCGAGCGCATCCTCCTTGGACTCCGGGACGAACTTGATGAGGTCGAACATGCTCTCGACGACGGCGCGCTTGAACTCGTAGCCACCCTCGTCGCGAAGGATGCCACTGAGGAACGCCAGCATGCCAGCCTGCTTGCTGGGGAACTTCAGGCACAGCGTGCGGATAGCCTCGACGATGGTGATCTTGAACTCGTCGGTGATCTCGGACATGAAACCAGAGATCTGCTTCATCAAGCGGTCGACGCTGGCCTCGTTTCCGGTCTTGAGGAGAGTGGTAATGGCAAAAGTGGCGATCGATCGGTTGCTGTTGGAAATGAGGAGCTCGATGTCGGGGTTGCAGACGTTGACGGCATTGGGCTTGAAAGAGGCGAAGTTGTGGAGGATACGGAGAGCGGCGAACTTGGTGACGGCTCGGGGAGAGGTCAGGAAGAGCTGGAGAACGTGGACGGCCTGGGAGACCTCGGCGTCGGTGACATCGCGCATGTCGCAGATGGCCTTGGCAGCCTCGAAGTTGACCATCTCGCTCTTGTGGCGCAACCAGCCATCCAGCAGCTGCATCATGGGCTTCCTGAGCGAGGGATCCTCCTCGGCGAGCTGGGCGGCCAGACGGACGAGCATGACGATCGCGGCAGAGCTCTTGACCGCACCGGCAGCACCGAACTGCTGAACCATCTTCACCAGCGCCATGCGGTCGTGCATGCGCATCGAGTACAGCAGGCCAATGGCGTGGTACTGAGGCATCGTCGAGTTGTTCGCGGGCAACTGACCGCTCGAGGAGGAGAAGCCCAGGGAGAAGCCGCTCGAGGACTTGGTCGACGCCGCGGCCTCCTGGGTCTCACTCTGCCAGCGACGGACGACGTCCTTGGCGATCGGGAGGAGGTGGTATGCAGAGACAAGGGCGGCGGACGACACGGAGGGGTTCTTATCGACAATTGCCGTCTTCATCACTCGCTCAATGGACTGGACGGTGGTCGCCTGAGAGCAGGTCAGCACATGTTCTCGTTCGTATCGTGGAGCTCGGAGCTCGGCGTACATCGATAATGCGGCACAGGGCTCGAATGGCATTGGGGCGGTAAATGGCGTCGGTGCTGCCTCCAGTATCCTTCATGACGGTGCTGGTGACCATGATGATGTCCTCGGCGGACGAAGCCAGTTCCTACACGCCGCAAGTCAGTTGGCTATGCGTTGTCGCAGCAGAATTGCTAAATTGACCTTGATCACAAGGTGTACAGCCTGGCGGAGGCTAGCATCCTTGTTCTGGAAGAGCTTCGAGATGCCGAAGAAGAGGGTCGTCGCTTCGTTCGTGGGGAACTTCTCGCCCGTGTAGAGCAGAAGTGCGATCTTCGTGAGGAGGATTCGACATCTTCGCGGCTGGATGGGGGAGCTGTTGAATAGTCGTGCTGTTCGTTCCGTCGTTTCAGCCAGCTTGTTCGCATGCTAACTCGAGGGGGGGCCGCGGTGCTAGGGAAAGCAGAAGGGAAGCTGCAGTCGACAACTCACCTTCCTGGAAAACCTGGGTCCTGTCCACCTTCACCAGGCCCAAATCGGCGTCTTCGTCTTTCTTGCCGTAACTCATATTGGGCGACGGGTGTTTGGCGGACTGCTTGAAGTCGGCGTCGGTGGGTTGAAGACAGATGGCTCCTGAGGTGGAAGCGCACCTCTGTCCAGTCCCACTAGAAACTGGCTTACCTCAGCAAGCTCAGACCTCCTTTACGCGGTGTGGACACGTACTGTGGCTGGTGTCGCCAGGGTTGAGGCGCCACGGCGTTGGGTTGTCAACCGGGCCCGGGCCCCGGGCCTAATTCGCTGCATCTATCATCCCACAGCAACCTGTGGATGTTACTACCACCTATCAAAGGAGTCACAAAACGAAGACTTGGGACCAGCAACTAAAAATATCTAAACTTTGGATTGCCTATCTGGGTGAATAAAGTAGAAAAGACTGATGATAGCCGGCTGTACCTAGTTGCCTCTGCTGCCTGTGTCCACCGCCTCCCAAACCGACCAGACACTGTCTAAAACTTGATTCTTTCACACCCCGTTAACCTAGGTAGGTATGTCCCCGTTGTCTAACATCGCCCTATTACCAAGACCTGCTCCCAACCGACAACGCGCAAAGAGGCTCCAAGTCAGAGTCCCCATCCAAGCAAACCCATCGACGAAGCCAACTCAGGATGTGAAACTTCGATGGTCCCACACTCCTCTGCCTCTCTCAAGTGTTTCCAAAGAGGGACTGACGTCCCTTGGCAGACTCATCGACCAAAGACGGGTGCGGGTCCTCCCAGGGGCTGTTCGGGCCTTGCTCGACGCGTTCCTCGAGGTGGTTGAAGAGCGCCGAGAAAGCCATCGTAACAAGTGGCTCAGCCGCCTTGGCCTCGGTCATTCTGTTAATAGCCTCGATCGGGATGGGCGGATATTCGACAGGCTCCTTGGGCTTGGGTCGTCCCTCCCCAATGATGCCACACACTCTCCGGTTGAAGTCGCGATTCTCGGCGTCGCGGAGAACATCCGTCATGGACCTGCCGAGTTCGCTGCTTGTCGCATAAAACTGTCGAGTTATTCTGTCGTTGCGTCTTTTCAGCTCCTCGTCGGTCATCCAGCAAGTACCTGGCTTCCAAGCAGGGTGAGGGCCCCTGAGGTACTGCTCCTGCCAGTCGCCTTCCTGTTGTTGGTAAGTGCCGAACACAGGAAGACCGCGGGGATAGTATTCCTCAACGTTTTCAGGCTTCTCGTAGTCTACGACGGGCACGCTTCGTCGGCGAGTGTCGAACAAGGCTTCGAAATAATCATCCAAGCCTCGATCCACAGTCGAACTGGAGACCAGCATGGGCAGAGAAGCCACGAGATCAATAGGGGTGGCGCAGGGGGAGATAAGCATGCCCTGGGATGTATTCTGGTTGGTGGAGTCAGATCGATCATCGTAGGCTACGTTCAGGTTCATGGCATGAAAGCCAGAGCTGAAGTCATCCATCGAGTCATCTCTGAGAACGTCTGCGTTGGGACCGTTGTGGGGGGCCTTGAGGGTAGAGTCAAACGCCGTAGCTCGATACTGGCGCTGACCGGGTGGACCGGCGGTCAAGGGGCGAGGAGCACCAGGGCCAGTGGCAAGGGTCGATTTGTAACCTCCAGTCGGGTTGTTTCGCTGGGCACCGTTCACATTCGAGAACGGGGTCGGGGTGGTCATGTTGGCGCCGGCACCGGTACCGGCTCGCCAGAGGGCCGCGGGGTCTCGAGGCGGCTTGACTTCGGTCTGCGCGGGGACGCCTGTGTGCTCGAACATGTACGGCTGAACCAATCCCGGAGATGGCGTGACACCATTTCGATTGTCCTGTTTCTCCCCGGCGAAGCTTCCGGGGGACGGGGTGGAGTAATGACTACCGATTGCTCCAACAGAGAGCCCAACGACGCCTGGCCGAGTACGACTGAGTGCCTTCTGAGCAGCCTTCTGATTCGGATTGGGGTAAGAGGCCAGGTTGTGGAGAGACTTGACGTTAAGGTTCTTCAGTGCGTTTTCTCCCGACGTCTCGTCGTCATCATCGTCGCTGGAGTCAGCATCGACGTGCTTGTCTGCAATGCTAGCGTTGGTGCTAGCAGCATCCGAGGGGGTTCGCATGATGGAGCCGATGTTCACAGAAGAGATGAAAGAAGCGGACATGTTGTCAACGTCCAGGTGATTCTTTGGGGACTGGCGGCTGTGCTCCATGGCAGGGCCGACGGCACGGTCATAGTTTTGTTGCAGTGGTGAGTACTTGGGAAAAGGGCTGGAGGGAGCGTTGCTTTCGATATTCTGGCCCCTCAGAGGAAGGGCAGCAAGGGCGGCCTTGGGCAAGAGGGAAAGCTCCGGGGTAGGACCTCCCGTGAGACTCCACTTGAAAGCTCCCCTGGAGCGACGGACGGGAGGTTGGAGCGGGGGGGCGTTGTTGGGGTTGTAGATGGTACCGGCTGTGGTATAGGTTTGCTTGGGGACATCCTGGTGGAAGGTGCTGACAGATTGCTGATTGTAGGTGGTGGCCGCCGTCGTCGAGGACGAGGCAAGAGATAGATGGTCCATGTTGAAAGATTCAGAGCACCCGCGTGCTCGGAGTGATCCAAACAAACTTTCGGATCTTTGGTATGGATACGCTTTGGCCAAGGACGAGTCTGTTGATCCAGCCAGGACAAACTATGGCTCGGAAGTAGAACATCCAAAGGGGTGGCGTGGCTGCGATGTGCCTGGTGGTGAAGGAACGTCTGATGATGAGACTGCAGAAGCAATAAAGACGACCAACTGCTGCTTGCAAGCACCGCTTCGATTTCTGATGGAAGTCGAGATGGGATAGATTGAAGGTTGCTCTTGATGGTGTTCGAGAGGAAGAAGGATGGAGAGTTGGATGAAGAGGTGGAGGAGGCCCGAGGAAAAGGTGAAGAGGGGACGATGGAGGGAGATCGTCGAAGGGAGTAGGCGGCTGTCTGTAGGCAAATTTGTAGCTGCGAGAGGAATTTTTCGTCTCGAAGAGGGAGGTGCGAGGAGGGCTAGCACCATGAAGAAGCGAACTGAGAAATGGAAGGTGCGAGGAGGTCAAGTCGGAAGGAAGGAACAGCTCTCGCGACTTTGGTCTTCCCTGCCTAATTTACCTAGGTAGGCACTGTAGGTCGGTAGGCCACCAGGAAAGAAGTCCGCAAGTCCCTTATGATGAGGAAGGTTGATACAAGACCGAAAACAATTGTACCAGGCAACTTGCGGTGCCTTCCTCTTTGGCGGGACCCGCCTCCTCGCTGTCGAAGATTTCCGCAGCAGCGAATCGCAAAGAAATCGGGAATGACGAGTAGGGAAGGAACCAAGGAATAACTGGATTGACAGATGGGGACTCGGGTTTTATGTAGGAGAATCGAAGTCGGTAGGCGCATAAGGTTCAAAGCAGCCACCCCTCACAAGAAGGGCAGGAATGGCCGCCTACCGGATGGATGTCGAAGGTTCGAGGCACGATATCAAGTTCGCAACGAATACATCTCCTAGCAACTTGGTGTCGATGCCTTTGGAGACACCCCTTACTCTGCCCCGGGGCGAGTCGGCACATCCGCCGACGATGCTGTCGTCGAGTACCGGCAGGACCAGCGGCGGAGAATCGAAGACCCAAAGATGGTAGCGATGCATATCTATGCCACCACCGCGGGCTGAGGATGTCCTCGTGTCTTCCAGCTGCACAGGAACGGCGAGCAGGATGAAGTGACGATGCGACTCAAGACCGAATCTGTTGATCAGGCACTCCGGCGACCGCGTGATACCAGTGGCGTACATTTTGGCGACAGGGAGACGACAGAATGGTTGTCGGTATCAATGTGACAGAAACGCTGACTTGGAATTTATCGACAGAAAGGTTTTCCGGCTGTTGGCGAAGATTGAAGCCTTTTGTCAACACTTCACGACGGGAGATGCCCCCCACTCTTATATATCAACATACGAACATCTCACCCCAGTGTGACACCTCTCAGTTTGCTGCCGTCTCCCTCCTTTCCCCCCTTTGATGTCCTCATCTAATCATCGAACAGTTAGCCCAATATAGGCCATCTCGGCAGCCCAAGCCATCCCATCTCCCTGATACAGGCACCCGCAGGTACAAGCCGCTTTCGTCCTCGACGAACAAACGATGCACAAAAGATCCAAAACGCTCCCCCATACTCCCTCAACGGCACACAAGAGAGCGGCATTTACACGCCTTTCCCGACGGTACCTACCTTAGTCGCGGCTGCACCACCTCAGACCCACCGAAAAGGGATGCATTGTTAGGTACCTTCGAGGTACCAACCCAACGTTGAGTTGAACCCAGACCTCGTGTTACACGGGCCCTTTCAAACCGCCCGCCACTCTCGTTCTTCAGTCCATAGGAGGTCCCTCATTGTCCGTTTCCTTCCCCCCGTTAAAACCAAGCCACGGTCCTTCGAAGAGGGATCTCCCGCCCAATCAGCCCGGCCGTTGTGCTCGTCTGGCGCGGTTGTGATGACAAAAAGCCCCGCGCTGACAAAAAGGCCCCTCTTGTTTGCTCCCTTCGTCGATGCTTCGATCTAGAGGGTTGGTGGCTTCAAGGTTTCCGTCTACGTCTGCCATCCGAACACTCACCCTAAACCAAGATTAGGCAGGACAATGCAAAAGCTTCCCCCCCCTTTCGAGGACGGCCCGCCTCGCGGCTTGGGCAGATATGTCTAAGATGTGTAATAGTCCTCTCGGCTCGCGTGGAGCCTTCCCGGCCCGCCGCCATACAACCGCACTACTGCCTTAGACCCCGTAACCTTCTTCTCTCTATCCCCGCAAAGGCATGTCGTACATACTCCCATCCAACTAGCAACGCATGTCTCACACCAGGAAAACAAAGTCGACGTTGCAGCTTGGACGTCGTTGCTCCTGCTTGCCACCCACCTGCCCGTCCTATTGTCCCCTGTAAACTCTATCCCGGAGCGTTCGTCTGTGACAATGGCCTGATGTCCGCCTCCTTCGTGCAACGGCTGGAAGAAGCCCTATCCCGCGGCAGCGAACGCAAGATCCAACACTAGCTCAACCTTGCCATTCTTCACAAAGTCGGGCCGTACCTTTTTGTCATTCAGCTCAGGTCGTCGAGGCTAGCGGCCCCCCATCTCACTCATCTGGCGGAGCTGCCAAGCCCTGAGCTCGGCCATGCTCTCGGCCTCCTTCGATCAACGGACTGAACGGCGCAACGTTACCCCGTGCGGACGGAGATACAGCTAGGAGGAGCGGATGTGATGGACGAACACCTTGCCATCGGGTCATCTGGAGATCGACAGCAGTAACAACGACGGGACTACGGTCTCTTGACGCCCGAGAAGCCAGACGCCACAGAGTATGACAGCATGCCTCGATACGCTCCCTGCATGGTGCATGGTGCAGGGTGAAAATAAGGTTCTCACACAGCTGAGTACTACCTCCGCATGTTAGCTAAGGTAACCTTAGACTTTGAGAGACAACGGGAGGGAACGCTGGTACGGTTCGGATGAAATCTTCTCTCTCTTTGTGTTCTGTTGCCAGCTGTTCTGGCCCGTGCTGCTATGCTACCGCACCACACCTCGTTGCCATGCTGACACTACCAAGGTGCGATAAGGCCCGTTTTTCTCGCACATCCGAATGAAGGCGGTTGTGGTTGGCTATACACATCCACGGGGCCTCTCCTCCGTCACATGCAAGAAAAAAGCCTCCTCAAACCAAGCCGACGATCCTGAAACGACGTCCTTGGAATTCTTCTTTCGTCTTCCTCCGTATCCGCCACGCCATGATAGAAGCCACTCATCAAGAAAAAAGAAAAAGAGAAAAAAAAAAAGGTCGGAGAAGAGTGCCACGACCAAATACCCTACACATGCACAAACAATGATCTATCGTATCCCACATGCTCTCTTCCCAGGGTCGATCGGCCCGAGGGCTACCGCCAGGCGTTAGTCGAGTGTTGATGTTGTGTGCCTCGACAGGTGAGCGGTTCGCCGCCTTGTCAGTCGGTCCTTGGTGAAGAGAGAGAAATGAAGTTGGACCACTCCCCCCCCCCTACGAGGAGGTCCGAAAAATGAAAAGGGGTGGTTTTTTGTGGGAATGCTGGGGGAACGTAACTCCAATGTATCCACTGCTGGATATGCAAGGAAGCACGTGTCAGAAGAGAAATGCCCGTTTTTGAAAGAATCCACGAGTCCGCGTGTTATGTACTGGGCGGACAAGAAACGTAATGACGACTGGGGGGTATCGGCACAAGGACATGACTGTATAGACATCATGAGCCTGCGCTGAGACTCGAAGGTGCGACTCGTGTTTGTCAAGGAAGGTGACGAAATGAAGTACCAGGCCATACCGCGAACGGTGATGTATATACGTGGCACGCAAAACTCGACTGCTTGGAAAAAGAAAAAGTCGATTATAGTCGAGTGAAGGGGAGGAGGTTCGAGGTCGAGATTAAATCCCCGTGGGGTACGCGCCGCCGGGTATCATGCCGTTTCCTCCCGTTCGCGACGGGGGCCCGAGACGGCTGGAGGGCAGTTCGAAGTCGGGGTTGTTGGACAGCACGAAGTCTTGTTGTCGGCGCTGCTGTGGCGGCGGCCGCCGAGGCGGTCCCTGGTAATAACCAGGCATCGGGGGGGCGGGGTTCCACCTCGGGTTTACCCCTCTTTGGGATATGGACGTGAAGTTGGACCGATCAGACTCCGCGCCAGGACTGCGTGCGCCGGCACCTTCATGAGCATCTTCATACATATTAGGCGCGGGTGGTGGTACCTGGAGAGCAGGTGGGGGTCCTGCTCTGGCCGGCGCCGGTGCCGGTGCATCTGCGAAACGAGGATCAACATCCTCGTAGTAGTCGCTCGTCGGGGCCTGAGCGGGAGAGCTTCGGCCAGGCATTTCAGAGCGCTGGAGCGGCGACGCTCCTCGGGAGGGTGGCTGGTTCTGGTTCCAGCCCGCGCGGGGTGGCACGTATTGCCTGGTGACACGAACTGTTAGCGACACACACTCGCAGATGTACTCAAAGAAACATACTCGTCTGTGCTGTACCTGCTGCCCTCACTCATGTAGGTGTCATGTCTCTGCGCGTTTCTGTTGGGACCTTGCTGCAGTCCAACCATGCCGGCGATGTCAGCGTCACTGTCTCGGAACTGGCCGAAGTTCGCAGGCGGGTGGGCAGGGCTGCCCGTGGCAGCGTCCATCTCGACAGCCTGGCCCACCATCGGGGGTGGCATATCGCCAGGAAGGGGCGGGGGAGATTCAGCCCTGGGCAAGCTAGCGCGCTCTGGGTTGTAAGCCTCGTATCCTTGCTGCGGGATGCTGGGAAGAGAAGGGTTTGTGCTGTTGTTCACGCTGCTGTAGCTGGGGGCCATGTCTGAGCCGGAGCCCCGACGTCCGTAAGGTCCAGCAGGAGGGGGACCGTAGCCGTTGGCTGGGCTGGGTCTGCGGTCGTAGGGTCCAGGGCCGTTCTGGTAGCCCGGCGGGGGCGGTCGTCCACCTCTCATGCCAGCAGGGCCGTATCCTCCGCGAGGAGGAGGTCCGTATCCGCCTCTGCCACCCGGGGGCGGGCCGTAGCCTCCCCGTGCCGGGGCACCATAGCCTCCTCTGCCAGGTGGAGGGGTGCCGTAGTTGTTGTAGCCGCCCCTGCCGCCGTAACCTCCACCGCCGCCACGTCCTCTGAATCCTCCGGGAGGCATACCGCCTCTGCCCCTCATGCGTTCTTGGGAAGGTCCTCTTCTGGGGCCATACGCATCGGGTCCTGGCATGGGGTTTCCATAGGGGTCGCGGTTGACGGGAGGAGCAGAGCCGGATCTGGAAGGGGGCGCATTGTTATAGGCGGCCATATCTCCGCTGGGGTCCGTCGCAGTCATGTTGCCCTGGGACCTGTCCGTCGGGCTTCGCGCCGTGAGAGGAATGCGCTCGTCGCTGACTTGGTCGTCCTTCTTTTGAGACTCGAAAGAGGCGAACGTAGGCATTTTTTCGATTCCGTTTCCGCCGCTGACAACGGGAACCGTAGGTTGCGAGACGACGGAAGGGTCAGTCTTGACTTGAGCTTCGCGGTTGTAGTAGTTCTCTCCGCTCATTTCCGCGTTCTCGGCAATCCGCTTCTTGCGCGCCTTCCGGCTGACCAACATACGACGCATCGCGCAAGCGACCAAGCCACTGAGTCCGACGAGAATAGTTGCTGCGAGGACAATGTAGGAGCCCCAGGCCATATGGGGGACGAAGAGGAGGACGTCGACGAGGAAGGCCAGAAGGCAGATGAGGAAGTCGATGAAGGAAAAGATGAAAACGGCAAGAAGGTACCTGGCCGAGTGAGAGGGTGAGTGAAGGTGAGCCACCGCCGCCAAAATAAACATAATCAGCGTGGTTAGAGCTGCGATGGGGTGCACAATGAGAATGGCAGAGAGGGTGTTTCGGGCCGAGTCTGGCAGATCAAACTGGCCCGGTTTGTCAAATGAGCTTGCTGCAGGCAGTGTTAGTGACAAAGTTGAAATTGATGAATGAGTCCTTTCGGGGGACTCCGCTTGTTACTGGACTCACAGGTATCATATCCAATCTCAATGCCAGTGCAGGTGCCGTCGGCTTTACACACACCGAACACTCCAAATTCAACGCCCTTAAAGCTGCCCAGTGGGATGGCCTTGATGATGGGAGTCGACAGAGTAGACAGCAGCAGGAGGGCGAAAGCTGCAAACAGCAGCAGCGACATGGGGGTTGCCGGCCGCAACATTTTGGCAGCTTGTGGTCGAAGAAACCTGCTTCCAGATGGGTATTCGGGAGGCCGGCGTCGTCAAGACGCGGCGATGAGAGAAAAAGTCACCCGGCAGAAACTCGGGTGGCTTTTGATAGGGTTGAGGTTTGAGGTTCGGGTTGGGCTAGTTGAAGGTTGAGTTGTCGCGCAGCATCGTCTAGTTGGTAGCACAGAGGATGGATGTTGAAGGTCGTAACATGAGCGAGGGTGATCAAAGTATCGAGCGGCGCATGTGGTGGAAAAAAGTCGGTTTGGACCAAATCGCTTCCTGCCTCTTTCTGTCCGTCCCAGCCAGTCCTTCGTCCCCAGTCTTTGTCCCAGCTCTCTCAAAAAAAGATCAATGGAATGTCCAGACCAGTGTCGTCCTGTTCCTGTTCCTGTTCCTGTTCCTGAAACAATGTTGCAAATGGCCGGGTACTGCTCAGGCGAGTAAAGATCAGATCGAATCGAATCGAGTGGGATAAAGCGAATTCGGGTCTCGTATGTTGAGGGTTCGGTTGGCAGGAGGGTTCGACGTCGAAGGCGGCGAAGTGAATGGGATTGACTGCTTCTCTGCCTCGTCCTGTTCGACCTAGAGGAGTAGGAGAGGAGAAAGGAGGAGAGGGAAATGGAGGTACGCACGATCCTGGGGGAGAGGACGATGTGGGCGGGTGACAGGAGTGGAAGAGTGGGCGACTGCGGTTTGGTGTGGAGGGAGCGAGGAACCAAAGTGGGCCGGCGGCGTGGGTGCAGTGCGAGTGGGCAGTTTTGGGCGAGCGTGCAGGGGAGACAAGGGGAACAGGGGGGTGTGAGGCCGGGCTGGGATAAGGTAGGGAGGGGAGTGGGTGTTGTGAACCTGGTGGGGTTGAATTCCAACAGGAGCGTTGCGTCGCTGGCTGTGGCTGGATCCCCCAAAATCTAGCAGCGATGGTGGACCCCAGGTACCTGGACAGCCTACAGGTAGGTCGACTGTCGCAGCGAGAAGGAATTGCAGTGCAGTCCAGTCCCGTAGAAGAACAAGATGGCCCCCAGCCGGCACGGCGCACTCCTTGACAAGAGAGGTAGGGTATGTATCCCAATGTACCTCCGGGGTCGAGTCCGCGTCGCCCTGCCCTGGTGCGCTGCCAGTTCAGTTGATGCAGAACCTGAGAGTACTACGACAGGGCACCTCGGCGCTATGTACCGCCACTTGCATAGCTACAGAACACAGCCTACCAGTGCCTTACAGACGGCAGAACTCGGCCTCGCTGCGCTGCAACAAGTGTGCGCTCTGCAGACTGCAAGTTGTGCTTGCGCAAGGAAACAAAAACCAGGTCGGATTCGGTCGGGCTGAACTGGCCGCAATCGATGATGAGTCCCCTCAAGGCTCGATCAGGGTAACGGTGCTCCGTTGACAGAATCAATATTATCTCTCCCGCCGCCGACATGCAGCATAAGCGTGCGTCTGCGGCCCTGCATCGTCAAGTAGGAGCAGAGGTACTTTCGAGTTGTGCCTCGCGACACCGAAACTCGAGGTATCTTTCATATGTACCTAGGTACCTAGCATCAACGCTTTCTTTGTTCCCTTCCTTCTAGCCCCCGTGGTCGTCGCTTTCTCCCACACCAACAACATCACACACCACACCACACGCGGTCGCGCTGCGTGGCTTTCCTAAAAAGATGTCTCTTCCGAACAATGCCCTTGTTCCCATCTTCCGGAAGCCTCGTCCGGCCTGTCTCTACTCTCTTCCCTCCTTTTCCGTCGCTAGATAATGATGGCGGCGGGGGACGATGCCGATTCTCCCCCAGCCGACCACCATCTCCCGCCCCCAAATCCATCACTCACCCCATCCATACCTCATTGGAAATTCCAGCCACAGAGATGTGTGTTCCAGACTGCCAGGAATACATCAATACTAATACCCAGGTCATACAGGTACATACGCATGCGAACAGTATCAAGAACAACAACGCTGCTGTTGATTTGGCACAACGGCCTGTGCAAGTTCGGGACCAAGTCCGACGGTCATCGACTAGCCACGTTAGGTGCATACTCCAGTCTCCACGAGTGAGAGGCCCTGAAAGTCGAAAAGGCGGTCATGTCATCTCTAATCTCCCAGATAATGACCGATATCACCCCGACGAGCGAAAAAAAACTCAATTGACCCCCGTCTAGCCAGGCACGCTCTGGCTTTCTAATCCACCAACCCACTAGCCTGGGCCGTTGTGCATTCGGTTACCCGCACTCGCGTGCTTCAGGGCGGGTCTTGCTTATCGCCATTCGCTGCTGCTGCGTGCTGCAAAGCGAAAATGCCTTTCTCCCTCACGAAGCATCATCGCCGCCGGCCAACGACGCCGTTCGGCTTCCAAAGCACAAAGCACGCCTCCCCCGGTCCCTTGAAGCTCAAACCCTATGGCACACGCACCAGTCAGTTCTGCCTTGTGTCGATTTAGCAGGTCTTAATCCAAGGCCCGCGAACCTGTTGGTCTGGATCCAGTAAAGCTTAAGATGAGGAGTGGGATGTGTGATGGATGCGCCATGCACGCGACGAGCCCCGTCCTCCTCGTCCTTCCTCCAGAAGACCCTGCTTCAGTCCACCAATCACGCCTCTCTGCACGCCTCTCTGGCCCTCGACCTAGCCAGCCAGCATCTCCTCTTCCTCGGCCTGCAGATACAGCGCATCTTGGGGCTGCCAGAAACAGGAATCCAGCACTCGTCGCTGCGCATCATGACAGAGCCCAGAGCTGCCACGCCTGAGCGGCCTAGGAAGCGGCCGCGTCCAGGCGTGGCAGTCGACGACTCGACGCAAAGGCATAGTATCGGGTATTAACCTCCCAGGGCACGAGAAACTCTCTGCAACTATCCCGTCTGGGGACCAGGGGTCCAGGAAATGTACATACGCAACGCCGTTGTCGGTCGCGTCTCCCCACATCAATTATCGGCATAGGTGAAGAGAAACAACGGCTAGTCACATCAGGGAGTATCGTTTCGCTTCTCCCCGGGTGTCATCCATCATGCCGGCATCAGCAGAGACGAAGCCCTGGCTGCGTTAGGGACCAGCGACGCGGCCCTCGATATCGACAACAGCGCCTGTGGCGAAGGTCGAGTTGTGTTGAATGTTGAAACCGAATGGCTCCGTCGATATACACTAGAAAGCCACTCGCCGCGCATTGCTGACAGGAACCGACATTCCCCTGTGCTATTTCTGGCCCAGGCTAGCCCGTGCTCCAAAAAGTCAGCGGGAGGGTGAGCGACGCCAGAGCACGGTGCGGTCAACTTTTCGGCCACCTCCAAGAGACCAGATGGAAGTGCACTCTGAGCCTCTCCCGTGCTTCCCCGGAGCAGGATCAGCGACAGTCTGCAGACCGATTGGCAATGGTTGCCGCATTTTCCGTCATTGTGGCTGTGGGTTCCGTCCAGTCTTTCGGTGGTGCAAACCTGAAGCAAATGATGCAAGTCTGCTCTTGCTGACTACAATGCGACTTGCGACATGGGCGCTTCACCGTCTCAGATTCTGAGGCGGCCACCAGGTTGTTCGCCCTGCGTCTCCCGCAACCTTCCATGCCAAACCCACCCCACAGTCCAATCGACTGCTTCTTCAGTTTGTCGCGGGACGACGCTGCCGCTGCCGCCCGTTGTGTAGCCCGCCAGATATTGACTGGTAGCGAGGGCATCGTGAGAAGACGCCGGGTTTCGTTTGAGCGGTCGGGCTTCGGCGGACGGCTTGTTCAAGAGTCCTTTGTCATCCCGGAGCTTTGGCCCCTGGCCGGACCCCGGCATTCAAAAGTTCAAGGGCCATCGGCCCCAATGGCTTCCGTAACAAAGATCGACGTGCCGTCCCAGTCTTCAGACCCGACTCATTTGTCGCGACCAGATCGCAGTTCTTCTCCTACAACAACAACAACAACATTTTACCGGGAGCAGCCTCCTCCCGGTCGAAGTGTGGCTTTACAGCGCGACGGCCTCTTCTTGCAGGCTGCTTTTTACCCGGTCCCTCGTCCCATGAGACTCGACAAAACAGAGCCAAGGGGATTAGCTAGCAGCCAAGAGCCGCAGCTGCGGTTCACAGATGGGTTGCCAAGGCCACCCTTTCTTCTCGACGTCTTGATCGGGGAGTTTACTGACCACCAACGATAAACAACGTGGTTTTGCGTTGGCAGGTCGAGACATGTCTCGTGCCGTAGAGGGCCGAAACTTCTGTACGGCAGTTCAATTGACACAACGTGTACTGGGCAGAAATGTTGAGTGACAGCCATCCGAGATGACTGACTCTCGACCCCAGGAATGAACAGGGAGATGGCTTCCAACTGATATCCCAGATTGGGGCGTCTAGAACCGAATTGTCGATCATGGAAGCGTCACCCAACCCACTTGGGAGTCTTATGCTTGCCAGTTCTCATATTCAAGCCACGCGGGCTATGTAAATCTAGACGGTGTGCAGGGACACTGAGTTCATGCAGTTCAGTGATCTCCTCCAGACCCGTCGAGCTTGCCCTCAGACGTCACGACTATTGACTGCCTGCGTCATGGTCACGGGAGAAGTTTCCTTCTGCCTCATGGGGTAACACAACACCTGAGGGTGTGCTGCCCCGAAGTGCAGCGCAACAAGCAAGCAAGCACCCTTCTGGGCGGTAGAAAGATGCATCAGACGAAAGAACGCTGCGAACCTTCACACCAGCCTTGGGCGGGAACGGCCGCCGCTTAACTGCGTATGTATAGGTCACGCTCCGTCATAGCACGTCGGTGTGCCACCACGGCAGCCACATCGGCGTCAAGCTTTCTGTGAAGTCGGCCCACGACCTCAGTTTTGTTTCACTTAACCTCAGGCACCGGACGCCGTCGATCCTCAATGCCTCAGATTCTAGACTTCGGATGGGGCATGACTAACCCTGCCACCAGCCGTCGACGTCTGGCGTTGGCATTGCCCTCAGCTTTCTTGCCTGCGTCAGTCTTAGAACGTGTGGAATTGAAAAGGGGGGAGCGGTATATGTGCGGCGGAAGGCCGCTCCGCTTGCAGTCCGGCCGTATTGTTCAAGATCCGGACAGTTTCGGACATAATCTTGGGTCGTGGATTGTGACTTGGTGTATGCTTACTCCATGGGTGGATCAAGCGGCACTGATGGTTTGTCAGCCTGCTCTCGCGATTCTTCAAAATAGTGCGAATCCAACCTATAACAATGTCAAAGTAAAGTGTAGTGTTCTATTTTCGAGGAACTGGCCTGGGCAAGAACTCAATAGTAATGCAACCTCTTGGCTCTGCCAAACATGGCAAACCATCTCGTGACACCGAGCAGATGTTCTCAACAGCCATAACGAAGCTCCAACGCCTGATCCACAGGGAATACACGCCTCGATGTTGAAGAAACGGACAATGACCTCGATCCGGACTTTCACAAATTCCACTCGGGTCAATAGTATGAAGTTGAGCGCGGTCAGGGCCGAGGCGGACGCTAGCCGATCGGCCCGATGAGTCGGGGGATCCGGGGATAAGCGGACAAAGCGGGCTGTCGGTGCTTGATTCGCCGACGGATATTTCCATGTGCCTTCCATATGGGTGGGTAAGCAAAGCCGGCAGGGAAAGTGGTCCCTCTTATCGTCATTGATCTACCCGCGGCTTCCAAACCAGATCCGGCGCCTGAACGACGTCTACGTGTCGGGCCTAATCTTTAGCTTACTTTCTCTTTCTACCTCTTCCTTTTCTACCACGAGCGAAGGGGGCATGGGAAGTTCAAATCCCCTCTTTCATCACCCCATTCTCCGTTGCTGGTCATGTTGCGCCAACGCATAGCTGGTCTCTCCACGAGGCCAGTCTTGCAAAGATGTCTTTCTGCGTCCGCGCCCGCCACCCGCCGCTGCTTCGGCATGCGTAGCCCGACCGCCCTCTCGAAGACGACGACGATCACAACGACGACGAGAACGAGCACGAGTAGGACGACAAAGACGAGCCCTCTGGCATCCCGCGCAGTACACACCGGCAGCCAGTACTCGCCGCTTCGCCCGCCATCGCCAGCCGACCTCGGGGCCCCGCGACGAGCGCGCACATACCCGCGAGGGCGCAAATACCTCCGCCGACTAGTTATATTCGCCTCCGTAACCGGTGCCGTCTACCTTCTCGACAGTCACCTCTACGCTTCTGGGCTGGGCCGCTCGCTCCGCACCTTTGGTACGGGACTGCTCGTCGCGCTCGACTACAAGCTCAACTTCCGCCCCGTCCCGTGGACCGGCGGTTCCGTGCAGGACCTACACCACCGCAACGCTGAGCGTCTGTTCGACCTGCTCCGCCATAACGGAGGTCTCTACCTCAAGATCGGCCAGGCCATCGCCATGCAGAGCGCCGTGCTGCCGCCCGAGTTCCAGAAGATGTTCTCGCGCATGTTTGACGACGCTCCGCAGGACGACTGGAAGGATGTCGAGGCCGTCATCCGCGAGGACTTTGGTGGGCGCTCGGTCGAGGAGGTGTTTGGCGTGAGCTTCCGCGGCGAGGAGGGCAAGGGCGTCATGGAGCGCCGGGCCCGCGCGAGCGCGAGCGTCGCCCAGGTGCACTGGGCTCGTCTGCCCGACGGCCGCGAGGTCGCTATCAAGATTCAGAAGCGTGAGATTGCGAAGCAGATCTCGTGGGACCTGTGGGCCTTCAAGACGGTTGCCTGGATCTACAGCAAATGGTTCGACTTGCCGCTGTACAGCCTCGTGCCCTTCATCACGGAGCGCCTCGAGCTCGAGACGGACTTTCTCAACGAGGCCAAGAACTCGGAGACCATGCGCAATTTGATCAACAGTGAAAAGAACCTGAGGGGCCGCGTGTATGTCCCCAAGGTCTACCACGAACTCTCGACCAAGCGCGTCATGGTGGCCGAGTGGATCGAAGGCATCCGCCTTTGGGACAAGCAGGGCATCAACGGGCGCTGGCTCGGGGGATATGGCAGGGGCTCACCCGGCGTCGACGGCGCCGACCTCCAGCCGCCCGACATGGCCGCCGTGCGCCGCGAACTCCGCCAGCACCCCTACGCCGAGCAGCTCAAGCCCGAGCGCAGCGAGTGGAAGGGCCGCCGCGGCCGCGGTGGGCTGGGGCTCTCCAGCAAGGAAGTCATGACGACCATGGTCGACCTGTTTAGCGCGCAGATCTTCAAATGGGGCGTGGTGCACTGCGACCCTCACCCGGGCAACATCTTCATCCGGCGGCTGCCGGGCGGTCGGGCGGAGCTGGTGCTCATCGACCACGGCCTGTACGTGTACATGTCGCCCGAGTTCCGGCACCAGTACGGCGTTTTCTGGAAGGCCCTCATGACGTTCGATAACAAGACGATCGAGCGGGTCACGGAGGAGTGGGGCATCAAGGCGGCGGACCTGTTCGCGAGCGCGACGCTGATGCGGCCGTACGAGGGCGGCGACGAGCGCACGCGCAACGGCATCATGAAGGAGCTCGAGGGCAAGACGCCGGCGGAGCGGCACTACGAGATGCAGCAGCGCATGAAGCAGGGCATCCGCGAGATCCTGGCCGACGAGGAGAAATGGCCGAAGGAGCTCATCTTCATCGGCCGCAACATGCGCATCGTCCAGGGCAACAACCAGTACCTCGGCAGCCCCGTCAACCGCGTCAAGATGATGGGCGAGTGGGCCAGCCGCAGCCTGTTCCAGGACCGGAACCTGCCGTGGGCGCAGCGCGCGGGCAACGCGTGGCGGCACCTCGTCTTCAGGGGCGTGCTGGCGCTGACAGACGTCGCGTTCTACTTCTTCAAGATCCGGCAGTGGCTGGGCTTCGGGGGCGGCATGGAGGACGAGATGGAGAAGAGGATGAAGGACATCGCGCAGGACTTTGGGGTCGAGCTGCAGCATGAGGTGTTTGAGGGATAGACGGCGGGCAGAGAAGGAGCAGTGGTGATAGAGGGAAGATCCGAGCTATAGACTTTGTTTGACCGCAAGTCGAATTTTTCATATTTTTTTTTAGAAATGGCGTGGGTTAAGGCGGGAGCGGCAGAGATATCGATACAGGAAGATACCACTCATCTGTTCTTTTCAAGTCTTTTGCCCATGACCGTGACGCGGTGATATTTGGGTTGACCTATCACTTGCGAAGTGCGCTGGTCGGTCAGTCAGCCAAGCATGGAGGCACACTCGACCTGGGGAAGCTGGGAACTATTTAGGGCCGATTCAGTACGTGAGTGGTACCTCTTCACCCATTTCTTCGTCTCATTGACTCTTGTCCTGGTGCTCAAGCGAGATGAAGGGACAGGAGACGGCCGTCAATCGAAAATGGCATCTGCGTCGGAATCCGAGGGAACGTGGTTTGTGTTTGTCAATGTGTTCATGAGTCACATCCACCTCGGGTGTTGGAGTATTCCGCTCCGTGATACCTCGGGAGGGATGCTGGACGAAGACTGCGAGTGGGTTGATGGTGATGGACCTTGCGGTCGTTCGTAGATATCCAAAGACGAGGCTGCAATGCGCGCACTGTTTAGGAACCAGCACCGCCTGCGACCCCTACCCCAGAGGCTGTCCCGGCAATTGGATTCCAGGAGGCGGCTGGGTGGGTGCTGGTCTAGAGTCTTGCATGGACTAGGCGTGGTTTATATACACTACTACTGATATCCTCGAGAGTAGAAAAAGGTTGCGGGTGTTGAAGTAGGCAAGGGAATGAAAGGCAACTGATTCCTCGATGGGGATGTGGGAGGAGGTATTTAGCATCATCTTCCGCGTCCCAGAAGACCGAGGACAGGCGCAGTGTGTCCTTCGGAAGGCAGGATGATTGGAGGTTGGGGTCGGCGATCCAATGGCCCGGTGCACTCCCCCCGAGTGCGGTGCTGTGACGTACGACAGGTGCGGTACGGTATGAGACCTTTCAACGTCCGCCGTCTCTGCCGTCCATCATCTTGTGGTTATTCTACATACAACGCCATGAACACTGCTTATTCTGAGTTGAAGGCCATGACCCGAATCAAACTCCAGAGTCTCAAGCCAATGCTCCTGAACCCGAAGACCGTGTGGTCCGCGGCCCCAGCACGTTCTCAGGACTCCTCGTGTCCAACGCACGTTGTTCCATTCTGACTGGTGGGAAACATCGACTTTATATCGGGGTGCAGCCCATGCAAGCAATGTGGTAGAGACAGAACGAGTGTATCAGCGTTTCGTATGTAGACTGTGTCGTCGGTGGTAGTGCCGGCTAAGCAAGATGCTCACGAGGTTTCGCCAGGGGGAAGTCGTTCCTCTCATCGACTGACCGGGCAGCTTTGGCTGAGGAGATGTGTTATGCACACATCATTCCTCCACCTCCTCATCTAGTCCACCGGGGAAGTAGACCATGTTTGTCGGGTTGCCCCTTCTCGTCGATGTTAGACTCGCGGCGGAGAAGAAACGAAACCAAGAGCCGCCGAGCTACAGCCTTCAAGCGAGGGAAGCATACCACGTTGTTTTCTTGTAGAGGCCCCTTGCAAAACTTTTGCTCCAAGTCCCATTAGCAAGCCGTCGAGGTTCTCAAAATGGATAATTGTGAAGACTCGTGGATGGAAGTTCGCGAGTCCAAATTGTACGGAAGTATATACAGGTGGCCGCTCTTGTCTCTATAAACGACATACTGTTTTAATGTTCTGGTTCGGTATATTACAGCCTGATTCTTTGGGAGCTCCAGAAAATCCATCTAGTGCAGAGTGAAAAATCACTTTGACGCGGGAGATGATCCCCGCAGCACTTCTATCACTAAGAGTGACGGACACCTATACTCGACTTACAGCGGTCATCAGCACGTCGAGGACGGTTCAGACACTGACATGCATTACGGACCGTATCACAATCGAACCCCTCCCCCGCCAACATCGCAGCTGCTCCACGCAGGGGGTCGTACCTGCCGGTTCGTGCCCTCATATCTCTCGAGTCACCTAGCCCGGGCCCAGGGTGCTTAAAAGAGGAATCCGATAGACAACATGATCAGCTCTCTCCTCAGGCCGATCGGCCAGGCGCCGCGTTCTCTTTGCCAAGTCAAAGGAGGGAGAAAGCCCTGGAATTCTGCAAGGGCCCCCAGTTTGCCCATCTTCGCATCAGAAGTCTCTCCATCTCCAACCGGTCTGCTTTCTCTGGCCGTCATCCCTAGTTCCTGGTTATACGGTTCCTGAATACTACTAAGATGAACGAACCACTTGAAAGGTTCACCGAAATCCCCCATGGGCTGATATGGGGAGTCCAACTTGAGCGGGCTACGCCACATTGGAAGTTCGGTCGAACAACTGGGCAGACTATTGGATTGCAAGCGACCATCGCGCTCATGACCGTCTACAGACCTACTGAGAAAGGTGTTATATATAGTCCTGGGCGAGGCTAAGATGGTATTCCATGCGTATCAACCCACAGCCGCAGCAGCAGTAGGCCGAACGCCCCTCTCGGTACGAACCCCGGATCATGGCCTGAAAAACTCGTATAAATATCGCAATGGCTTCCCGTAAAAGACACACGGCACCCAAGGAATGTGGTCTGGAAGTCGGGTTCGTGACCCAGGTCGATCGGTACGTTCTCCCATAGCGACTATCGTTGCCATATCCCTCCCTCCGCGAGAGAAGGAAAGCACCGAAACGCGTCTCGATTTGCAAGAGAGCACCAGTATTCCGATGAATAGCCCGCCGACGAAGGACGACAGCACCGAAGGACGCCGGCCGTCTCTGCTAGGAACTGACAAGCCGACAAACATAGCTTCGTAACGCTCCGGCGCTCTCTGACTTCCAACACCCGCATCCAGAGCAAGTCCGTATCTGGAGTGTTCCCGGCTGAAGCCGGGAAAGACGTCTTCGGCGGCGGACCGCCGGAGTGGAGCCCGGAAGACCCATAGGTTCCCGGTGCAAGCGGCCCCGCGATGATATCCATTGGAAGTCACAATGAACTCCCGTCAAGAGCCCAGATGCGTCCCAACACAACACCCTGGCCCTCAACGTCAACGATGGAAAAAAACGGTTGGGTCGACAGATCTCCCAATGAACACCCTTCTCCACTCGTTCATCGAGATATAGCGCATAGAGTTATCAATCTCATCCGCGGCGTGACGAAGACGATGTGACCGGCCCAGTACGCACACTCCACAAATTTCACATTGCAGCTGCCATCTGGAGAAACGGCCACAAACTTCGATGCTCATGCAATGTCGGCACGAAAGGTAGCCAGCCACACCAAAAAGCATACTACACGAGAACCTTGAACGCAAACGGTGTTGCGGGAAGAGCTGGCATGCCATGCAAAGCAGAGTTGATTCTGGAGCGCACAGAATATGGGAGAAACAACATCGCAACGCAGAACCTATCGTGGTGTTCGCTGGATACTTCCACACCATAGAGGAGGATACAATGATCACGCAATGGGACTCTATTTCGTCGACGCAGTGTGAGACGGCATGAGGGTCCGTTTAATAGACCTAGCTCTGTGCAAGTCTAGCGTCATTGGTCATGTATGGGGATATGGGCACCGGTACTGGATGGAGGGGCCAGCACTCAACGTTGATAGATGCGAGGTGAAGACTGCAAGGGTATGGGCAAGAACAACATCACGCGTGCAATTTCCAACTGTCGGTCACCTCATCTCGCCCGACGAACCCTTCGCGTCATCAAGAGGCCCATCGTCCCGCGCTCTTCTGATAGCGGATCGATGAGCTGCAAGACAATAGCAAACCAGCCAGGCTTTGGCTCTCACAGCATGTCCGTTGAGGTTGGATCTTTCGGTGGGCACTTCTCACCTACGGTTTACATGTACACACCAGACAAAGGAGGAAAACAAACTGGCCAGAAACTGCCAGGGCGTGGCGTGTCACCCTGGCAGGAGCAAGGGCAGCTCCGAACGACTTCCTGGCCGAGATCCGTCGGCTCACACCGGCTAGGTGGGTGTAAGGCTGAAGTAAAACATGAACACCTACCTTTCTAGGAAACCTTGTCTGGAACGGCCCCGACTCGGCTGTTCGTGATTTGTGTATCGTGTTGCGGGACGTGTCATGTCTCCTGTCGGGTACTGGGAGCTGTCGTGCAAGTGTAAGCGGAGCAGTGAGACCCAAGCCGCTGGGAGAAGAGAGACAAGGTGTATCGTGAACCCTAAATACTGCCTGTGGCGATTGATTGACCGCGGCCTGCAGTAAGATTCCTGTCAACTGACGACGGTTAGATCGAAAGCCCGGCTTACCAAAGACATGAGGCTATCCGGGTCCCTGGCACCGGCGACCAGCTTGACTCGATGTTGCAAGGGAGCGAGCGGGAGAGGCAGAAGCCAGCGGGCCGAATGGGAGGGGACGGCGGCAGAGCGAGGGAGCAGGGCGTCTGGGCGCAGAACGCCTGGGGTCGGAAGTGGTTTCCGCGATATTGCGGCTCACGGGATCTTCCCGGACGCGCTTGATTAGAAGAGGGGGCCAGCTTTCTAGGGGTTTCGGGGATGCACTTGCTCTCGAAACCGTCTGTTCGAGGAGGCCGGAAGGCGATCGAAGGAAGCGGCATTCCCACGACCTCGCCCTGGGGCAATCTGTCGTGCATTGCATGAAGTCCACTTAAGCTTGAGAGGCCACAAGGGGATCAGCGAGACGAAGACGGCGTGACGTGGGCTCGGCGCCGCACGCGTGGTGTGTGTCCCTCCGGCTGTGATTCTTTTTGTCTTGCTCGGCGCCACTCGAGCAAGACAAAGCCAACGTCTTGTCTCAGCCCTGGGTCGAGAACAAGATGAGGCGAGGGCGTGGAATGGACGTAGGACCGCAGGAAGCTCAAGGGCGGTTTGGGCGGTGCGGAAATGAGGGAAGGAAAAGAAGGAATTCTGGGACCCCTGGCTTGTGCGGTTGTGCGTCGTTGCACGTAGCGCACCAAGGTAATTTGGAGCGTCGATCGATCTCGGACAATTTGAGTGGAATTTTTTGGATGAGATGGCATGAAGGAGCGCGTGGTTAATGTGAAACGAAGCCCATTTCGGCGTCGGAGGGTCCACAGTTCATGGGGGAAGCGGGTGCCGACGGGGTGACATGGAGCGAGAGATTGGGGGTCGAGAGCGAGGGTCGAGTTGAGCGCTGCTTGAAATCTCGCGAGGAGTTGCTCTGGACTCTGGTCTGCGCTGTCCGGGTTGCGAGGTGAGGAGAAGCGTTGCGTGTATGAGCTTGACAGCGGCAGTTGGAGGTAGCAGTGATCGCCATTGAATCTAGACTCTCTGGATGTGTCAGTCGCTGGTAGTGTGACGATCTCACGGATGGGAGGGCACGCACGTACACTTGCCAAGGTAGTGCACTACTGCCTCACCAGAGACGACGCTTGCGGGAGCAAAGACGTTTCCATCCGTGCCACGGGTCCTGCAGCCTGGAATCTACCAACCCACTAGGCCGCACACAGTCCCTTTCCTGCTAGGGTGGTATCCGCAGAGACCGGGACGAGGTTGTAGCAGTCTGCTGAGGCTCACGAGATGTGCGTGTTGTTCGGGGACGGGGATCGATGATGTAGGATGCCGTGGGCGCGTATCCGTACACGTACACGTACGCACACGAGATGCCAAGATGGATGGATGGCCACCGAAAGTCTGCCGATCGGAGGACCGTCGAATTCGAAGACTGCAAGTGCAAGACATGGCGAAAGCCACGCGTGACAGACGCGCGGGAGTATCAGAGACAGTGGGAGGGCGGCGGCGTTCGTAACGTTGGTGGGCGATGATTGGATGGGAGGAGAGGACGGGGAGATGCGGGTAGGCAAGGGATGGGGGATGGAAAGGGTCGAATCGAAGGGACTTGTCGACGTCAACATCAAAGGATGCAATTTTAAGGGGCGCCGCTTGCTGGGAACCTCCTGCCAACGGGAAGTGAGTTTGTCTCGCGGCTGCTCCAGGGAAGGACCCCTTTCTCTGCGACTGCCCTTACATGGACAGTGCTGTTACATTTGCTGAACATGCGCCAAACTCTACCAAGGGTATCTACCTGCGCTAAGTAGTTGGGTAGATACCTAGGTAAGAGAGGCAGGTACCTACAACTTAGGTAGGACGGAAGGTACTTGCAGCATTGAAGCACCGCGATACTATACGAGTGCCTGCCTCTTGGAGGGTTAGGTTAGGTAATTTGACTTTGCAAACCCTCCTCATGTCGGTCGTCAGAATCAGAGTTGGCTTACCAATGACGCGAGACTTGAGAAGGAAAAAAACCCAAAGCAAGCTCTTCTTCAGACGGTGTTTTGTTTGCCATGTGCCGCGACTGTTTATGGTAGCTACCCAATCAAGATGTGCAAAACAGGGAGGTCATTCCTGTATCGAGGCTCGCTATTAGCGGGATTACATACATATGCGCGAACACGGTGTAGAGAACTGTCTCCAGGAACGTCCACCACGATGGCGATAGTCACTGCACGTACACTACGTACATTGACCGGCCACAAAAGAATTCACCGCCATGTGGCCGGGGAGCACCCGTTTGAAGGCGACGGCTTCCCGCGTCTGCTGAACGACCATGCCCTCGTGCCAGCAGAATTCCTGGACCTCAAAATAAGAGCCACTGGTGTGGCCGCGCGCCAGCGAAACAAAGCAACCAACCGCCGAGTTCAAACGGTGTTTCTGGCCAGCCTGGGGCAGAGACATTCAGGACCCATTAATTACCGCGTGGTGGGCGAGACCCTCTGGGGCCCTTGGTGCTTGGGCTGCGTTGGCCTGCCCCAATGGCGTTATTAGCTGCCATTAGTGTCTCTGGAGGCCCTGGAGGCCCTGGATTAGCGAGCTGTTGGAGTCGACGCTGCGTTGCAGGCGATGCGGAGTGGGAGGAGCCCAGAGGATACTCGAGGGTGAGAAGGACGGTACCTGGGGCCTTAACCAGCTTAGCGCGGCCCCGTCTGTACCTGCGTCGGGGGAATATCTGGCTGCAGGGTGCACACTGCGATGGATCAGCCAATCATAGAATCGAATGGGCAGTACCTTAGTGCGCACCTTGACTGGTCGTCGACCGGGACGTACCTGAGGACTGAGGTAGGAGGTACTTAAGGTGCGAAGGTACTACCATTGCCTAGGAACGTAGCGCAAAGTACCCGGAGTACTACTGGCCCCTCTCGACTGCTCAAATTGGACGGGACATTGGATCCAGCATGGGGCGAGCGGAAGTTGGAACGCTGGATGGAGCAGGAGCTTCGTTCTCTCTCACTCTCTCTTGCTCTCTCGGACAAGGCCAGGTCGCAAACCCTCGGTGGTCACTGCCTTGATTCGCTTCAGAGATCGATCCCCTGGCTGCCCGATGCCCTGTTTCGCCCTCTGTCTCTCTCTATTTGTCTATAGCCTGTCACCTAGGAAGGTACGAAGTACTTGGGGGTACGGAGTACTATTACACTGCTCTTGATGCAAAGCCAGAGGAAGGAGCAAAAAGGCAATTGCACTGCAGCAGCGCAGCGCCTGCACTGACCTCATACTGTCCCCGTCCACCTGCTTTCCTTCCTCTCCACTGGCATAATTACACTCGTCTCGTCGCATTTACATCCATTTGTCTGCATTGGCCATCAGCCGCCGCTCCCACAACTGGATCACGTCTGCACTTTTCGCCCTCATCATTTGACATTGGGACTGGATACACTACGGATACCTAAACCTACCTGGGTACCTGATTACTCCCCTGCCTGAACTTGTCGGTACCACAACTTGAACCTTGAGCCCGAGCGGCCCTATTGACCGACCCGCTCGCTCGCGCTGTTGCTTCTGCTGCTGCTGTTGCTCTTCCCCATCGCCAGCATCTCTTAATTGCGCCTCTCCCCTCTCCTCCTCCAACATCCTCAGCCAAAAAAAGTCCTGCGGCCACCCCCCGTTCCATCCGTCCTGTCCTTGTCTTGTCTTTAGGCTTGCGCGCGGTTCACGGACTCTCAACCCTCCACGCCTCCTCGTCCGATCTCTGCCGTCGCCGCGCGACTGGAAACTCTCGCTCCGTTCGACCATCCGTCTGACGTTCGTTCCTTTTGGCTTGTGGCCTCTGCAGACTGCAGTCCACCACGACGCTTGCACCTCAACAGCAGCTACCTCTTGCTATCGCTTTGCCTTGCTATCGCTACTACCGCCGCCATTCCACGAGAATAACAACATTCGCGCCTTCTCGCATCGTCCTCCAGCTCGAGCCGTCCACCACAACCTTGCCTCAAGGTCCGGTCCTGCAGTGGTAAGTTCATATAACAGCGGCAAGCCCGCCTTCACACCATCATCGCCCGCCTCCTGCCCCTATTTGCTGCCCGTCTGCCCCTCCCCCCAGGTTGCGACCTCCTCTGCAGGCGGCAGATCTCCTGCTTCGACGTCTGCCGTGAATCGCAGCCAGTCAAGGACATCCGTGGAAGGACCACCATTGGGGAACGCCCACGTCCCACAGGAACGCATCCCTCCTCGGAGCCGGCCCGGGCATTGGCTCTTGCCTCTGTATCTGGCCTGACCTGGCCTGACCCGGCCGGTTTGCTGTTGCCGTTGCTGTTGCTCCTGCGCCTGCGCCTGCGCCTGCGGCCATTTGCATTTGCATTGGCATTGGCATCGCTCCGCCGTCTCCCAAACTCTTGCCTCGCTGCCATTTCCCTGTTACCTTTTCGCAGGCGCCGCCCCGCCAGACAATCACAATCGCTCGACTCGCTGCATCAGCCGCGCCCACCTCGTGGTTGGTGGAGGACCGCGTTTGGGCATCTGGCAGTTGCGTCCGTCCCGGGTTGCCTCTACCTTGGTAGCTAACCCGACTTCACCAGACACTCGTTTTCGCCCATCGTCCCATTCGCTCCGATCATTCCCCCCCCCCTTTCCACTCTTTCCAGGGGACCCCGATTCTTCCATCTCACCTACAAACTTGTTGCAGACGCAATCCAGAAAACGAGCAGCATCGAAGCCGACTCGCTCGACCTCGCCGTCGCTCTCCTACTGACCTCCCGAGCCACGCAACGCGAGTACCGGTTCTTGTCGACACCACACCAGTTCGTGTAAGCGGTCCACATCCGCCGCCTTCACACAACTTTCTTGGTGCCACCAAATACTCAAGCGCGACAAAACGTGCGGCTGGTCTTGTGGTCGCATATGCCGCTCGCCCACTCCGTTTGCGGCTTTCAATCCTGAAACAATTATTTTATGCTGAGAACCCTACATACAAATGAGCCAGCCCCGTCGCTCTAGCCTCGGTATGCTTCTCAGACGTTCCAAGTCCGGTGACCTGGGGAAGGGCGGTAAGAAGGCCCAAGCCCTCAGGGAGCAGCAAGAACGTGAGCTCGAACGTCAGCGACAAGCTGCCATCTCCAAGTCCCCGCCCAAGCTTCCCGAGTTCTACAAAGCCAATGATCAGCTCTCCAACTCCATTCCCTCCGACCTCCGCGCAGAAGAGGGTTCTGTCATGTCAGACCATACTATTGGCACCGCCTATTCCACCCGCCCCTCGATGGATACGGGCTACAACGCTGGAGCTGGAGGATACATTCCTCCCGTGCCTCCCGTGCCTACCAGCAACCCGGCCTGGGACCCGTATGCTCGCACCGAAAGCATGACGCACCGCGGCCGATACAGCTACGCCAGCAGCGCCGTCAGCACCGTCAACAGCCCTAGAAGGGTTCGGAGAAGAAAGGATCCCACTCCCTTCAAGTAAGTCGCCCCCCGAACACACAACTTCCCGTATGTGCAATTGCCTGCGAGAACTGACTGTTCTCTCCTGTTTAGTATTCTCATCATTGGCACCCGCGGCGCCGGCAAAACCTCGTTCCTCGAATTTCTCAAGACCGCCTTGGCCCTGCCGGCGAAGAAGCGATCCCGTCGAACCGATGCAGAGGAAGAGTCGACTCCCAGGGCTCCTCCCTCTGGCAACTTCATACCCCACTACCTCGAGAGCGAAATTGATGGCGAGCGCGTTGGCGTGACTCTGTGGGACTCGGAAGGCCTCGAGAAGAATGTGGTCGATCTTCAGCTTAGAGAGATGTCGGCTTTCCTGGAGAGCAAGTTCGAGGAGACTTTCACCGAGGAGATGAAGGTCATACGATCGCCTGGTGTACAAGATACCCACGTCCATGCCGTCTTCATGGTTCTTGACCCTGCACGCCTCGACCGGAACCTGGCGTCTGTCAAGGGCGTCTCGAACGGCCAGAACGGAAAGTACGCACCACCCACCCGCATTTCCGGCGGGCTGGACGAAGACCTGGATCTCCAGGTCCTCCGTACCCTCCAGGGCAAGACCACCGTCATCCCCGTCATTTCCAAGGCCGACACCATCACGACTAAGCACATGAATGTCCTCAAGAAAACGGTCTGGGATACCATCAAGAAGTCGGGAATGGACCCGCTCGAGCCTCTGGGTCTCGACGACGACGAGGATTCGAGAATCGAGGAGGAAGACGAGGGCGAATCCGACTTCGAGCACAGCGCGTCGCATGATGAGGAAGACCTTCCCATTCAAGGTGGCGACGCCGCCCCGTCCTCTCCTTCGTCAAAACGGCTTTCGGGATCGTCAATCCGCCAGCGCAAGGCGAAGCAGGACACCAAGGAAGAAGAAATCCCGTTCCTCCCCCTCTCGGTCATTAGCCCTGACCTGTACGAGCCCGAGGTCATGGGACGTCAGTTCCCCTGGGGTTTTGCGGACCCGTACAACGAGCAGCACTGCGACTTTACCAGACTCAAGGATGCCGTCTTCAGCGAATGGAGAGCCGAGCTTCGGGAGGCCAGCAGGGAGCAATGGTACGAGGGCTGGCGCACGTCGCGACTCAAGAACAGCCCCAGCGCACGTCGACGATAGACTGCTTCGTATCTTGCAGAAGCAAATGCTCCAGCCGCTACGGCCTTCCGACTCCGATACCCTTTCTTTCACATCCCAGCTGCTCCTTGCTGGGACCACAAACATTTCCTACACTTGTTGAGATTTTGAGAGCACCGCGCAGCATACCCCCTTGTCCTGTCTTTCCTCTGTCACATACTCTTACGAACTTCTCCCGATTGGAAGGCTCTAAAATACGGTGAAACGATGCTACTTCCAGCCTGGATTCGCATAACGAAAACCTTTCGATATCCCCCGGCTTCTGTGACCGGCTTCAGCCCACTCGACTGAAACAGACGGGTCTTCAGACAGCCTTTTGGCCTTCTTGAATGGGAATGACGGTTGCCTCCAAGGTTCTCTTTCCGGACAACATTATTATCGCCCGTAGAGGTGCGAAATCCGGTTTATTGTACTTTTGGGCGCCGGAATTGCCTCGTCCCGCCACCGACAAGGCGGCAAGGACGTTTACTTTCTACCCAAATTCTTTTCATTTCACTTCTCTTTTACGACTTCTAAGACGCGGAGGGGTGGGGAAGACGACTGAACTAGGCGGTTATTGTAATCAGTCGAGGGGTTTTTTTCATGGCGAAGGGAGATGGGGGAGATCCCTGCGACAACTGGAATGGCGAGATCCAGATGGATGGGTGGGATGTGTTCGACCACGGCAAGTACCCAGGAGAAGCCGGTCGGTATTTGTAGGGCAGTCTTGACAGGGGCCGGATTTCTATTCACGGTTTTTTATTTGTCCTTGACAATTTGTGTCCCAGTGTGTTGCCCATGATTTGTGTGAAAACCTACTGCTCTATGTTCATGATTCTCATCAGCCAGTCAGTTCAACACGGAGAAACCAGGCGTGACGGCAAGAGTAGTTTCTTACTGGTGCCTGACATATGGTTGCCATCACAATATTTATTGAGCAAAATTGACTCGATATTCGTCATGTTTGTATGTCTGACGGCTACAAGACCACCACCTGCGGATGTGAAGCCCTGCAGGCTTTGCTGTTCCTTGAACTGCCCGTCTATGACGACGGAACCTGCCCCCCGCCACTGAGCCTCGTTGAACGTGTCCACACAAGACGCGACGAGTTGATTTTATATAGAAATATGAATGCTACTCTCTCCGTCTCCGTCTCTCTCGCTCTCTCTCTTCTCTTTTACATCCATCCCTGGTATCACAAACCGTGGTCGGTCGTTGTCACGCGCACATCATTCCTGCACCTCGTCTTCTGGTGCGTCGGGGACGTAGACCGTGTTGGTCGGGTCGCCATTCTCGTCGATGTCGGACTCGCGGCGGTCCGGGTTCTTCATGCGCTCGATGAGCGAATTGCGCTCCTTTTTGCCCAGGGCGATGTTGTCGAAGCCGGGGTAGAGGGGGTGGTCGCCCCTATTTGCGAGGTGTTAGCTGCTGGATCATTGGTACGGAGACAGAGATGGAGAGAGAGAGCCAGATGGCCGGGAGACTTACTTGAGAAGATCGACCTTGAGGTTGCGCGCCTTGTCCCGAATGGCCTGCTGGTCTCGCGGGTGGTCGAAGATGCAGCCCTCCGTGTCCTCCGGGCCCGGGTCGCCTATCCTCTGCCTCGCGTCCTGACGCTTAGCGATCTTGGCCCAAACGCAGCTGTGGTACTCGATGAGGCGGATGAGGCGCCGCACGTCGGCGTCGGACCAAGGAACGCGCTGCTGCATGCCCGCGCCGCGGGCCGGGACCTTGCGGTTCATCTCGCGGATCTGGGTGAAGGAGACGCCGTCCGCAGAGGACGGCGTGGGCGTCGGCGCCGGCGCCGACGCCGATGAAGAAGGGTTGCTGCTGATGGGCGCTGCTCTGGATGGGTTCCGAGACGGGGGAACGCTGTTCGCGGACGAAGGCGGGAGGGAGGAGGATGGCTGTGTCGGTCGGGGATGCGAAGGCAGGCGCTGGCGCTTAGCCGGGCGCGGGGGCGGAGGAGGCATGTTGCGGCGGTCGCGGTCGAGCTGTTCTCTGCGCTGGGGGTCCGGTTCGCGGTCGTCTTGCTCGAAAGGGTCGTCCTCGTCATCGTCATCCTCGTCGTCCTGCGTCTGGGATGGGGTATCGCGAGGGCGCTTGTTGCGCCCGTTGACAGCCGTGAAGCCAGAGACCTGCCGCGCGGGCGGTTCCGGCGCGCTGCTGCTGGGTCCGGCCGTGGACTGCGGTCTCGGCGGCTGGGTGCGGCGGGCGAAGGCAATGGCGCCTGCGTCGAACTCGTCGTCGAGGCTCGGGGAACGCTGGCGAAGGTCGTCTGGGTCATAATTAGGACCCGTGCTGGATTCCGCGGTTGTGCCTCGCCTGGGAACCGGCGTTGCGGACGGCGATCGTGTTCCCTGCGTCCGTGTAAGGCTGCGTCTGAGCCTCGCTAGATGCTGCACGTTGGACCGCGACAGCAAGACTTCGTTCCTGTGAAGTTGTCAGTCTGGATCTTTGTTACGACAGCGTGGAATACGAGGTTGACGTACGTGTTCTCGTGACGAACCGTTTGACGCGGGATGGACGAGGCGAGAGAGTCTGTAGGCGAAGAGCCCCTCATCGACGACGAGGGCCCTCTCATAAAATCTTTGGTCTCTTCGATGATACCGGAAGCCCACTGGAATATAGTGCCGAAAAAGCCGCCCTGATTGCCAGCATAGAAGGGGTACGCCTCGTGTAGTGCAGACAGAGCTTCATCCACGGGTTTGTCTTCGATGAGGGCCAGGATGTCATGTGCACGATCCCGGAAGTACTCTTCTGCAAGCCCGCATATGTCGGTGTGAGGCCCATGACGGAGAGCCTCGTCCGGGTTAATCGAGTCGTCTTCAAGTCTGCAGAATAGTGGTACAGCAAAGGAGGTGGGAGTCCGATGGCTGTCTCTTCGGCTCACCCCCTCGAGCTGGGCGATTAGCAACTGGGTGCAGATATCGAGCCCGAGCTTGACTACGTCCTCGGTGATGACCTCGGAGGGATCGTCTGCGGCGTAAGTAAAGAACGGCAGGGGAAAGTCTTGGTCTAGGCGTTCGAGCAGGCTGAGCGGATCCCTCTTGTTCTCTGAGACCTTGAAGAACTCGTTCAGCAAGGACGTTGCATTGGCTGCGGCCATGATGACTCGTCCACGCATGCGGGAATCCTCGCCCAAGGTCTCCAAGAGTGTCTGCAAGTCTATCAGGAAATCATCACGATCCATATAAATTGACTGTTTTTTTGCCCAGTGATCACGTTCGATGCTCAGCCAGTTTCTCCAAGGTCGACTGGCAGGCTTTGGTGCAGATAGTAGGTTGACGAGCGATTCAGTGGTCTTCCATAACGAGTCGAGACCGGTCTCCCTCATCTCGGCAAGCTCCCGAGCGTCGGCGGTTTCCTGGGACTCATCGTCGTCACTGACTTTAACTCTCGGCGAACTGGGTGTATGACCTGACCAAACTTTTCAGTAACAGATTCGTCGATAGGTAAGCTCATCAGATCCTACCTGTCGGATTTTCCGGTTCCACTTGTCTGATAGCGCCTGGAACGGTGTGAGCGTCAGCTGATCAAGAACGACATAGACCGGGAGGGAGCGCACTCGATCGACGGAAGTACTCCGCGTTGGTAAATACCTGGGTTGCAAAGAGGCTCTGCGAGCCCATTTCTATCGCGCTTGTTAGTCATGTGGTTCGGATTCTTCTTGTCGCGAGGGAGGATGCTTGACCCACCACTTTCGCTGCGAGGCGGGCTGATGCTCTTAACAGTGCCGCGTGCGTGAAAACGAGCAATGGGTTCATTCTGGGGCAGCTCAATCTCTTCCTCTGCGTCATCGTAGTCATCCTCACTCGAAACATCCGAGTTGATGCTTATTGCCTTCGCCTTCCCCTTCCCTTTCATTGTGAATCGGACTGCGCGCTCGTCGTCAGTGGCTGCTTGGCGACGCGTCGAGGAATCGGCGCCAGAAGTATTATTCGCCCTCGTCTGCACCATTTTCTGGCAGAAACGCAACTGTTGAGAGGTTTAACGCGTCTGTTGGTGTTGAGGGTTGGGCGTAAACAAACTCTCGGTGGCTGTAACCCTAACCCCGTTAACGGCTAACCCTGGACAACCCTGATGAGAACCTCCCCGAAAAAGCAAGTGACACCAAGTCCGTGCCTAAGGTATCCACCACGCGACGCGCGCGCGCTCCCTTACATTATATTATGTATTGCATATGAACAAGGTTAAGGCACTAATTCGCCCCCATAAGCCCTTCCTGTTCGACCGCCTCCCGCCAAGCCCAGTTCCTTGTGGTCCTTTTTTGCTGACTACAATGGAGGCTTCCGTCGGCGTTCTTGGGCCGAAATTCATTCACTTCAGCTGTCGTGCTGTTGCAGGGGCGACTGGTCCACTGTGCAACATCAAAGCTTTCAAAGCGTTCATTGCTTGATATCGCAAGGACATTACCGGCTAAATAATGGGCTTTCTTCCCTAGGTCATGATACAAAGACATCGAATTAGTGAAGAATGACTTCCACTTTTCTAAACACCCAAAGCATCACGGTGCGTCAAGGACAATATATCATCGTTAAAAATCCAAGAAGACTACTCTTGCTTTTTTATCGACGCCTGCCCTTGTCCGTCTGGGCCAAACCACCCCATCAGGTACGCCGACCGGGTCAAGCAGAGGAAAGCCTTCAGTTGTCAGCACAAAAACATCGCCAGTTCTGGATAGGCTGCTCTCACAGTGACTGCCACATTGCCCCACGTCATGGAATTCCAGCTTGCCACGTCTACGAAGCGGTCGGAGCCGAGGATGTGGTAGCACACATATATGTGCCCAAGGTCGGCTATCCAGAGGGCTACCAGGTAGCTCCGGACGACCTTCAGCTCCCTGGTCGAGTTGAGCACGGCGAGTCCAACCATGGCCATCAGAAGATAGATGTTGCCCAGCTGGAGGGCCACCAGGCGGGCATTATCCGAGGCCGGCGGTAGCACCTCAGTGGTCGCGGCCGGAGAAATCTGTTCGGATATGAACCAATCCGGGTCTATGACGGCCCCAAGGAAACCAGCAGCGCTTGAGACATTCAAGTCAGCTCACGGCGCCTCAAAACAGCGGGCCGGGATACAACGAACAGCGAGATGGGCTCGAATACGGTGAAGACCAGTCTAGGAAAGGTTGGAAGGTCAGAAGCCATGGTGTCTGGGTAGTCTTGCGAAGGGGGAGGTCGACGGTGAAGATGCTGCGTGAAGTCGGAGTTTCGGGGGTGTGATGCCACGCAGACTGCGGCCTCAAAAATGGATGCCTCGGTCCTGATTGAACTGTGCAGGGGGGAGGATCAAAAGGATCGCCTCAGACAGGGAGCAAGGCGACTTGCAGAGGCGAATCAGTTCAAGGTTGGTTGAGATGTCTTGGACGATGGATGTGGTGGAGGCGGAAGCGACGGGTGCCGGTGCAGATGCATCCTGTCTCCTGCCGACCCCAAGTCCCTGTTTTGGTGAGCTAGGTGCCCAAGCACCAAAGCACCCTCCATGGTGAGGGCCCGTGTTGGGAACTTGGGGTAGTGCCGCTCGCTGTGCGGCTACCTACCTAGGTAGGTACGCGGTTCAAGTCGGGCTCAGGGAGGGGAGGAGCATCGTCTGGCGTCCATGAGCCCTGAAGAGGGAGTGGTGAACACCGCCACCAACATGAGGGGGACCTGCGAAGGATTGGCGGTGCCTTGCCTAGGTACCTACCTAAGTACCTATTTGCACCTTACCTTGGGCTCTTGAGTCTTACCACTTCACTTTTGCCTAACTTGATGCTTCCTTTCCTCAATCTTAGTGCTCACTTCCAAAGGAAATGCCTGCTTACTTACTCTACCTGCCCATCTTTGGGACTCGGAGGCATGTCTGTAAGTGAAGAAGTGGTGCGTCAAGGCAGGTGCTGAGGTTTTGCTTCGCACGCAAAAGTAGAGACCGATATCTTATCAGCAATACACTGTACTTTCAGGAGCGGCAATTGAAAAGATGGGAAAGTGGCTAATGATAAGCTGCAGGTACTGCTGTTACTGGACGCACCTGGTACGCCCGCCAGTCGTAGCAGTGGATACTGTCGTCCCAACCGCGCTAGGCTGCTTCGCTGCTTCTCTTGTGGAGAATCTTCACGTGGGACGCCTCATGGACGCGCCAACCCGCCCTGCCACCTGGGAGGTGCCCTGCAGACAGGTAAGGTGCTGAGATGCCAGACCAGACCAGACCAGCCTGAAATGCTGCGGGCGATTTTTTAGTGACCTCCGCCGTTCGGCCTATTCAGTCAGTCGTCGAGACGTGCGAGTCTTTGAAATCATCTGCTCTCGCGACCATCTTCACCTCCAGTGCTTTACGCCAACTTCTCCTACCGCTGACCCGTCTCCCCATCTCTTCCTTCTTCTCACCCTTCTCTTCTATTCGTCCGTGTTTTTCGTACCTCAATCTTGAACCAAATGCCCACTCCGACTCCTTTCGCCCACGATGGCCTTCATCGAGCCACGCCTTATCCACTTGCTGAACGATTCGACCACGCCGCAGCTCGCTCGCGCTGATCTGCCCCCTCTGCGACTGGCCTACTCCCGTCCTTCTGAACGACCCTTCCCTCTTGAGCCCGACACGAGCCATCGCGAAGACAAGACAAAGGCCCCGTCTCTTGCCACCAGCCATGGAGCCCCACTCGCAGCTTCCAGAGGGGTCGACGATGGCTTCTCCGGCAGAGAGCTGCGAAAGGATGATGATGTCTCGGCCGACAGAGGGCCGGTTTCCAGCACCACCTACATGCAGTTGAGACTACTTGTAGGCGATGATCGAGACACGGGAGATTCTTCCTTTTCCCTCAGCAGGATTCTCGACGAGGTGCCCGACAATAAAGACGATAATAGCACGAAGAAAAGACACCGAACCCTCACAACCAAAGACGACTTTGACTTTCCACAGCTGCCACAGCCGGTCAAGAAGCAAAAGCCGATTCAACCCCAGGTTATGCCCGCCATGCCGCCCATCATCAATGGTCTCCACGAACCCCCTCCCGATGCCGCCCTGTTCCCACCCATTGCGCCCAACGATTTCAACGAGCACGAGAGCAACCAGCTCAAGCCACTGAGGGACTACGTTCCTGTTACCGACGAAAAGGAGACCGAGAAGCCTGGCGAGGTCGACTCGACGCCAGCCAAGGCCTCCAAGTCTGCTGGTGGCAAAACTAGGAAGAAGGCCATGAAGCCGAGGCGGAAATGGTCAGAAGCTGAGACGAACCACCTACTCCTCGGCGTCAATCGTCATGGTGTAGGCAAGTGGACTGATATTCTTGCGGATCCCGACTTCAACTTCAATGACCGAACTGCGGGTGACCTGAAGGATCGATTCCGTACCTGCTGTCCGAACGAATTGCGCCGGGCCAATAGCGAGGCGAAGACGGGGTCTGCCCCCGCACCCCCGACGACTCCGACCGAGCCAAAGGCCAAGGCAAAGACGGGGCTTCTCTCCGAAAATATCCTTATCGCCCAAGAAGAGCCTCCCGTTGGCGAACAGCCCTTGGCCGCACAGATCGACATAGATGGCATACCCAAAGCCAAGAAGAGCCGGGCCCATCGGAAGAAACTGGAAGACCTGGCTGAGCTGGGCATCCACGGTCCGTTCAAAAAGTCTCACAGACGAGAACGAAGACCTTTTACCGACCAAGACGACAAGCAGATCCTCGAAGGTCTCGACAAGTACGGACCGGCGTGGACCAAGATTCAACGGGACCCACGCTTCAGCTTGTCGGGAAGGCAACCCACGGACCTTAGGGACAGGGTGCGGAACAAGTACCCAAGTGTGTACCAAAAGATTGAAAAGGGTTTGTTCCAGATCAAAGACGGCCGTGGAGGTGACACCTTGGAGCCGACAGTCAGCATGAGCATCAACAACACTCTGCAGCCTAACAGACCTCCTCCCATGGAAGCGGCGCTCAATCGGACCAATTCCAAGGAGGATTTACCTAGGTGGCCGCTGTCTCTGCTCGACAACGGAGAGTCCACAACCGCTCAACAAGCATTTGATTTTGGCGAAACTACCACGGCTGCCTTCATGGGCAGCGCAGGCGAGATGGACATCTCTCGTCTGCTACTGGACGACACGCAGGTCGCCAATCTGCCCATGAGGCAGTATGCACCTGACACGGCGCCCGAGCCACTATCACCTTGAACGAATGGAAAACCGGATGGTCGTGAGAGTTTCAGACGGAACTCGGCATGAAGCCATTCAACGAATGGACGTGACACATATGAACAAGGCTTGCTTTCAGCCTTGCGCCCATCAGATGCTCCTCCGAGCTCTGGAGACTGTTGGTCTCGATTGATTTAAATCCAAAAGTGCAGCGTGTTCTTTCGATTGGCGTGGAGTATATTGGGGCGAACGGAGTGCTTCCCTGCAGCCTCTTACGGTCATTTTGAAGGTACTCTTATACCAAACTGGACTTTTATGTAATCGCGTTATGGAGATTCGGCGTATAATCAGATACCTTACGGTCAAGGGATGGGAAAGGGGAATGGAAACGATTTAGAAGGACTACAGTCGTTTCTGCACAAGAACGAGGAGACCCCAGAGGTCCACGGCTTCAGGGCGCCTTGACTGTTGGAACGGATGAAAGGCAGAACGGACATTGCTTGCTGCGAGCTAGAACACCAGTCGTTAGATAGGTATGGCAACAGACTGCAGTCTTGAGCACATCCACCACGATCCACGCCTCTCAGGTTAGTGACACTTTCAGGCCGGAGACCGAATCCAATTGGCGGGCTTACCCGTCTCGCCTGCCGAACGCAGGGTTCCACTCCCGGTCGGTCGAAGACGTGGACGGCGCGTTGGGGCACGGACCACTTTTGCTTCGCTTAACGACCCACTTCTGAAATCGAAGGCCCCACTAATTTGTAGGGCATGAAAGCCCCAAGCAAAGACGCGCACTGGCTGGGGGGTCTCACCTCCCAACGTCCCGGCTGTCAAAATTTTGAGAGAATCGCGGTTTTCCGACTTTTCGACCTTCACACCCACCGACCAGATACCCCCATAGACTAACCGGCAGTCAGACAAAATGGGCAAGGGACTGTAAGTTACTCCTTCCTTCGAAAGACGAGATTCGCATCAGTCGGGCTCCTTGTTCCTGCGCGACAGCAGAACACACGGAAAAGGAGGAAACCGCTCCTGGCGACGAAGCCCAGCGAAAATACCTTCAACACCACGACGGGAGACGACGAAGCTGACAATGTGTCCCTCTCTACAGCAAGAAGCACCAGAAGCGCCTTAGCGCGCCCTCGCACTGGCTTCTCGACAAGCTGTCGGGAACCTACGCCCCTCGCCCCTCGGCCGGTCCCCACAAGCTTCGCGACTGCCTGCCGCTCATCGTCTTCCTCCGCAACCGTCTCAAGTACGCCCTGAACTACCGCGAGACCCGCTCCATCACGATGCAGCGCCTCATCAAGGTCGACGGCAAGGTCCGCACCGACATCACCTACCCCGCCGGCTTCATGGACGTCATCACCATCGAGAAGACTGGCGAGAACTTCCGCCTCATCTACGACACCAAGGGCCGCTTCACCGTCCACCGCATCCAGGCCGAGGAGGCCGAGTACAAGCTCGGCAAGGTCAAGCGCGTCCAGCTCGGCCGCGGTGGAATCCCATTCTTGGTCACGCACGATGCCAGAACGTGAGTTTACCTCAGTCAAGTTCTATAAGACATCATTCAGCCGTTGGATCAAGCTTTGGTCGATTCGTCATCACCCAAAACAATCTTTGGTTGTCTCGCTGCATAAGTCTCCGGACTCCCCTGCTGCTCCCTTTTTTGGAGGGGGCTGCGTGGCGGGAGATGGGAGCACAGAGCAACAGAAAAAGAATACCTTGTGGCCGATTACGATTTGAGAGATTGGAGCTACTGGATCCGACGGCTGGTATGTCTCCCTTCAAGACCCCGTTTACTGACTTGAAATTTCTCTGCAGCATCCGCTACCCCGACCCCCTCATCAAGGTCAACGACACCGTCAAGATTGACCTCAAGACTGGCAAGATCCAGGACTTCATCAAGTTCGACACTGGCGCCATCGCCATGGTCACTGGTGGTCGCAACATGGGTCGTGTCGGTGTTATCACCCACCGTGAGCGCCACGACGGAGGTTTCAACATCGTCCACATCAAGGACGCCATTGACAACACCTTCGCCACTCGCGAGTCCAACGTCTTCGTCATCGGCTCCGAGAAGCCCTGGATCTCCCTGCCCAAGGGCAAGGGTGTCAAGCTCACCATCGCCGAGGAGCGTGACCGCCGCCGCGCCAACGCCATCGCCGGCAACTAAGCGTCTTCCTCTTGCGGGTGCGCTGAGTGAGTCTGCTGCGTGCGCCGGGGCGTTCCTGGAAAGGGTGATGCTCTGTGCTACGCGCGCTTTCGTGATGTCTTCACACGGTTTCTAGGGTCGGGCAAATGGGATTGATGAACCAAAAAATTACGGAGTCTAGGGCTGATTTTAAAGTTGTCGGCTTCGACTACCCCCGGTAGATAGCTGTATTGCGGCCAATACCAAGCCATTGAAGGTCACTCTTCCGCCCGCCTACTCTGAGTTCCCTATATGCCTCGACGTATGTGATGTGTGATGGCTTCTTTGCAAGTAACTGTTTGTCAACGTTGCCAGCCAACAACCTTGGCCTGGTGTTGCTCGTAGACTGGCACACTTAAGGACAGTTCACTCTACCCCAAGAATTGTGCCTGCACTCCGTCCTGAGAGCCGCAGCACTCCAGCTCTGTTGTTCGAAGTTTCGGGATAACTCGACCCTTCGGGGTCCAGTATCCATCTCAGGCGGGCCTCGAATCACAACTCCTCAGTCTGACCAATCGAGACCACAACCATGGCGTCGTCCCCCATCTGGAGCAACTCCCCGACTTCGCCATCAGCAGGCTGACGAGCCAGAGTTACATCGCCCAAGACTCGCCAACCACACCACCAGTCAACCCGGGCAGATGGACATAACTCTTTACCATGTAACAGCTGCCGGACAAAAAAAAAGATGCAGGCGGTCTCGTGCCCCTCACACTGCATACTCGGAATGACGCAGTCTTACTCGGAAACCCTTGCATAGAGTCTATCTTCCCCCCCGCGGGGTTGGACGAACCATACCTATGTCACCAGTTCTGATAGAGTCTTAATTACCATTACGTACAATTGATTCCCGGCGGCTGAGATGTCTACTCTACACCTCCGTCTCGACTCACCGTCCTGATGGTGAAAAGGAGGGGAGGGAGGGGGGGAGCCTCAAAATGCAGTCGGACCTCGTGAGCCGTGCCTGCGTGGAATGGACCAGAAGCAGAAAAGGCTGATTTGTGACACCCGACTGCTCAGTGACGGGTCAGATCGGGCAAAAAAGACGGCTGGTCCGTTGTCCTGGGAGGAAGCACACACGCAGTCGGAGTCGGGGGGAGGGGAGGATCCAAGATTGCCCCGATCTTGGGTACATGTCCATTCAGAGTGTTGGAACATGGTGTTGGTCGGAGACCGCAGTTCGGCTGAATTTCACTACCCCCAGAAAACTGTTGCCCCCAGAAAACCCCGCCTCCATTTGAAGGTCCGAAAATACGTCTGGAACCTCGGGGGCTTCTTTGGCCCTGCATGCTGTCGACGCCAAAAGGAGACGGACAGTTCTCCCCGGACGCAGCGAACCTACAAGATGACCAGCTGAAGTGAGGCTTTGTGCGTGTGTGTGGCCCGCCGAGCTGACGCCCTGCCCGGGGACGCTGTGGGTGTGGAACATACACACATCCCGCCTTCGTGTCCCTTAAACCCCGCTGTGCAGAGTACTGTTGTGCCACCATCATCATCGACGAGCGGTTCTCTGACAGGTCCTTTGACAGATGTACCACTGGTCGAGCAGCGCTCGGCGCCCTTGGTGGGCAGCAGCTCGGTGATTTGCGCGACATCTGTGTGCAATGCACATTTTCAGCTTTGGAATCCTCCCAGTTTCCAGTTGATGCGGCCAGGCTGGAGACCCGAGTTGAGCGGCGAGGCGGTGTGTATGTGCGTGGTCATGGTGTTTGACGCCCGACCACAAGACTCTTGGAGCGTGCAACGGCCCGTATTCATGAAAAATCTCCCTGGGCGTTCTTTCTTCTTCTCGACTTGACCTGCACGCAGGTCGAGGCACGTGGACGGCAAAGCCCGCGTTCTGGAACACAATGCTGGGAGTTGGCAATATTCCAGATGTGTCGTTGGCCTTGGACTTCTACTGCCAGCGCCTGTGCTTGCTCCAGGCAAGGTACAGACATGTGGCAGTTGTTGGTGACTATGTCCTCGCCGTCCAAACCCTTGGGATGCAACAAGCAGTTGACAATTATAGGCTGGCTTCCTTGTCAGTTCCCGGCATCTTGTACCCCAAGAACTATGCGGAAAAGACCAGGTCACCGGAGAAAACCCCGTCCAACAGACCGACAAACCACGCCGGCTTTCCCGCCTGGGCCACCCGGATTCCAATGCAAGGCCTCGTACGCAAGGGGAGGGTTCCGCCCAGACTAGTCTAGCGATCATCGAATCTCATCGATTGGAAGGGCAAGCAGGGGTCGGCGGCGTGGGAGCGACGCACCTGGAGATGCACCGAAAATCCTTTTGCACAGGGCTGGGCGGCTGCGAGTATTCCGGGCAGAAAAAACAAACCCACCTCCGTCATGATTACATCCGTTTGCGAGCAACGAGAACGGGTGACGGCGCAGTTGCTTGCTCTTCGTATACCTGTGTCGGCGGTCGCCCACGGTGAAATGCAATCTCACCGACTACAGTGCTCGCCGCCGGTCCGAAGACTTCAACGTGGGACGGCAGTCCGGGGTAATACGCGCCGGCCGGTTCCACCACGCCGCCCAGGCGCATGTTGCTCACACCCAGCCGGACTTTTGAAGTACACTGACGCCTGATCGTTAAAAGTAAATGAATTTTCTCACCACCCTCGAACGAAAACATGGCACTCGCAGCTTATGTCATCTTGCCGGTCGACGTCAGATGACGGGAGAAAGCAGGGTTCAGTGGACGGAAGGGTGGTGATGAAAGGAAGACTCGAGAGCTACAGACAACTGTTGTGGCAGCTCTCTCTGCGGGCTTTAGTGGCTGTCTTGCCCTCGGTAAACCTCCGTGCCGGTCAAGGAAGGGCATCGGGAGCGGACTTCCGGGGTGTGGAGTCAGCCAGCAACGAGGCCTTTCGCTCACTCTCACTCACTCTCTGCTGTTCGTTCTGTTTTGTCTCCGGACATAACGAGGCCCCACAGCGGGCTCTACACCGACAGGCCCGGTGCGCGGGGGTTCGTCAGAACTCAGTGCTCTCTCGTCCCCTGTCGCTCACCAAAGTCGGAAATTGTGGTCATGGGAAGAGCTTGATTTTCAACCCCCCTCTCGTTTACTTCGCTGGCAAGCCGTGGGGGTTGTAAGACAGGTCCAGAAGCCAGAGACCCGGGTTAGATCAGACGTAGATGTCATTTTTGCCATCAAAAGTACTCCAGCTTCCGATCAATCAGCTTGTTATTGTGCGAAAGGAAAAGCCTTCGGGTGGGTTACGTCGTCCACCCACCGTACATACCGGTGGGAGCCGCTGGTAATCGCATCCCCCGTCGTGGACGACTTTGGAAGGCTGTTGTTGGCCCCCATCCATCGTATCCCAAGCCACCCCACGAAACGGGGGTCACACCTGGATTCCCGAATCCGGTGTCGGTTTGGTCATGACGCGCAACCGCAACGGCTCTTTCGTCCTCCCCTTGGATATCGTCCAAGCCATTCTTGCCCTGCGGACCTGCGTGTCTTTTCCGTGTCGACTCCGATCCCCCTGTCTCGCGTTCCCGATTTGTTGGATCGAGGCTGTCACTCGCCGCCAGCCTCCTCCCAGTCGAGTTGGAAAGGGCTCTCGCTCTCCTCCGAGAGCACCCCGCGCTTGAGTCGAGTTCAGCTGTCCCCTTGTCGTCACGGTCCCGAGCCCCCGGGAAGATGTCCCATCACCGAGAGAACCGACAATGTCTTGTTTCAGCATCGGCGTCTTCCCCGCTTCCGCGCTCGGTCGTGCCCCAGATCGAGCCCCGATGTCGTCCGCTTCGTCGTGTAGAGAGAGCTTCGATGCTCCACCTGGAGACTCTGGCTAGACTGGCCCCAGCAGCAAGGTACTTCCAAGTACCCGCTGACCAGCCCTTCTAGTCTGGCATCCCACCCCGCTGACGACTCAGGGCTACCACCACACCTTGGCTCCCTCGTTGGCTTGGGTTCTCGTCTGTGTACCATCCGCCTTTTGCCCTCTTTACTTTTCTGGCCAATATCGTTCCTCTCCAGTGCTGTGATTGGACGATTCCTGGCCTCCTGTCCACCCATAGTCTCTGTCCTGGATGCACCTCGTTCCTAATGTGGGAAGAGGTACGCCGAGATACTTGCTGCGTGGTCACGCTCTCGATTCCTTCCACAAGAATAGAGGCAGAAGCATCGTTATAAAGACGGAGGGCCCCATCGTCATCCACAATATCCACTTGCCCCGGTGCTTGGCCGCTTAGCTTCCTTCAAGGCCGATTGCGACATTGGTCGTGGGTAGCATCTCGTTGTGTTTGGCTCTCTCGTTTTTTTCGATATAAATATCGTTTCCCCCTTCGTCTCCGTGGCCTCGCAAGTAGCAGCCCGAGGTTGTTCTTCACAGCACCCGTCATATTGTCCAAACTCGACAACAACTCGCCCAAAATACTTCCATAGCTGCGATTTGGGATACAGTCTGCAAACAACAGAGCTGTCGTCTCAATTACCACTCTCCGGAACCAGTGTCTTCTCGTCAGACATTTCAACTTCCGCCTCGTCAGTGAGTAAGGAGGTCAAACCGAGGGCAAAATTTCAACGCCGACGCAAGCCATTCTCGCCGACGCAACCCACGCGGTGTGGTGAAGCCCTGTCGACCCTGGTTTGTTCGCTAGGCCAATAGCAGCAGTTCGCCTTTCCCGGTTTCGGGTCTAAATGTCCTTCGCACCCTGCATGTCGGTCAAACATTCTGCAAGGCCCCTTCTTAGCCATGGCTTGAGGGGCCAGCTCGCTGGATCCACCTTCCGTTCCGGACGGAGTTTCTCGGCGACAACCGTTCGGAAAGGAGCACAGGGCGGCAACGCCGGAAGCTCGGGGGCCAAATCGCAGCCCGGTTGGAGCGGTAGGTCCGTTTGGGCTGTTTCTTTGGCTGCTGGCACCATCGGATGGGGTCTCGCCAGTTCCAGAAACGACGCGCTAGGGTCTGGTCTGCTTCCCTTTGGTTCGCCGCCGATCCCCAGCCATAATGGCCCGGTCAAGTATGCCACGCTGGCCGAGATGGAGCAGGTATGTGCGGTGAACTTCCACGTTTGATGGGCCCTAACTTATGAGCCAGGCGTTGAAAGAGATCCGCCAAGAACTGGGGGAAGAGGACATTATCTCGACAGACCCAGACGACTTGCATGCCCATGGGTATTCCGAATGGTCATCAACCAACCCTGAAGGTCTTCCGGTGGCTGTTGCGTATCCTCGATCCACCGAGCAGGTGTCGACCATTGCGCGCGTCTGCTTCAAGTACAACGTCCCCATTATCCCTTACTCGGGAGGTTCCAGCTTAGAAGGCAACTTTTCGGCTCCTTATGGAGGAATCAGCGTCGATTTCGCTTTCATGGACCAGATCCTCCATTTCAACAAGGATGATATGGATATTGTCGTGCAGCCAAGCATCGGATGGCAGGACTTGAACGAGAAACTTGCCAAGATGGAGAGCGGACTCTTCTTCCCCATCGACCCAGGTAAGACTAGGTGAAATTGGCACTTTCGGTTCAACCACTGACAGGTCTGTTAGGCCCGAGTGCTAAGATTGGCGGCATGATCGGCACGAACTGCTCGGGAACCAACGCGGTCAGGTACGGTACGATGAAGGACTGGGTGATCAACCTCACCGTCGTGCTGTCTGACGGCACAGTGGTCAAAACTCGAAGGCGGCCAAGGAAGTCTTCCGCAGGATACAACCTCAACGGACTTTTTGTAGGTTCCGAGGGAACCCTTGGCATTGTGACCGAAGGTAAGCTCCCGAAAACGCCGTCTGCCTTAGGCTTGATCGACAGCTTGGTTTTCTAACGTTGTTCTAGCCACCCTCAAGCTCACGGTTGTCCCTGAGGATTTCTCCGTGGCGGTCGTGACGTTCCCTAGCATCCGAGATGCAGCTGCCGCTGCGGCCGAGGTGATGCGTAATGGCATTCCCGTGGCTGCCATGGAGATTATGGATGAAGTCCAGATGAAGGTTGTAAACATGGGCGGTGCAACGGCACCTCGGGTCTGGAAAGAACTTCCAACCCTCTTTTTCAAGTTCTCGGGAACCAAAGCCGGCGTCAAGGAAAACATCGGTCTGGTTCAAAGCATTACCAAGAACCACAAGGGCGGCAATTTCGAGTTTGCCAAGGACGCACGGGAGCAGAAGCTCCTCTGGTCCGCCCGGAAAGAGTCATTGTGGTCGATGCTGGCACTTCGAAAGGATGGAGAGGAAGTCTGTGAGTCATTTCCCTGGCAACAAAGTTCTTCGAAATGTGATAGCTGATAGTGAACAGGGAGCACCGATGTCGCCGTCCCCTTTAGCAGGTTAGCTGATCTGATCGAAGTCAGCAAGAAGGAAATGGACGACATGGGATTGTTCGCCAGTATTCTTGGGCATATCGGCGACGGCAACTTCCACGAGAGCATCATCTACAACCGCACAATTCCCGAGGAGAGGGAGAAGGTCGAGAAGTGCGTCAAGAACATGGTCAAGCGCGCGATCGAAATGGACGGAACTTGCACTGGCGAGCACTCCATAGGCTGGGGCAAGAAGGAGTCGCTGCTCCTCGAGGTTGGTCCCGACACGCTCGATGTAATGAAGTCGATCAAGAAGGCCCTTGATCCGAAGTGGATCATGAACCCTGGCAAGATCATGGACATCCCTAAGGGCTCAAGAACGATATGAGGTAGTTCGAGATGTCGTCCTGCTTCAGCCGCCATTTAGTCTGATGCATGGGCATTATTGGGGGTGTTTGCGACCGGTTGAATCCGGAAATATCGTATTGATTTCAGACGCACCGGTTATTAAACCCATCGGCGTGGGCATTTGGGGCGCAAACAGAAAGAAAGGAAAGCGGGAAGCTGCAGAAGAACGATGCAAAAGCCTGGTGTTCTCCTTTTCTTTTCTGACCCTCGTGTTTTGGGCATATCATGACAGACCGATAGAACTGGCGAATCTTGGTTTCTAGATAGACTGAGAATTTTGCTGATGATGTTGTTTGATAAATGATGAGAGCATTTGCGTAAACAATTTCTGATGTTGCACATGCCGCCTCCTTGATTGGCACCTATCGTCAGAAGGTATGGAGACACTCGTATGGCAATCACAAAAGTCGGCCGGGCAGCTGCATACCAGGTTGATAAGAAAAGAAAAACGATGTGAATGGGGCTGAATGGAAGTAGAATCTTCTCGACTTTGCCAGTTGTTGCTTTCTTTCCTCAAAGAATACTTGCCGTCTTCCGTTCCTGCCTGTCCGGCATCTCACCCATCAGACTAGCTACCTCCCTTACCTGCTTACCTAGGTACAGTAGAGGAAGGCGCTCAACCGGATCACTTGGGAAGGAAAAAAGCAGGGTGCCTGCTCATTGAGGCTTCCCACTCTGTCACCTAGAATCCAACCGTGGCCATCTTTACCCTTTCGCTGCGGTTCCTGCCTGCCTTGCCTCGATTTCTTCAGTTGCTTTTGCCCAGCCCTCAGCTTTCCTCAACTTCCGACTCCCCTTGATCCACCTCACCCACAACACTTCTTGAGCATCCTCTGTTCTTCATCCCTTTCACGCCGATACTAGAGAGGCAGAAATGACGGGAGACGAAAAGAAATAGCAGCTCCAAAGACCGTCAGAAAAATGGCAACGAATACCGCCCCTTCCCCCCGAGGTACGTACGAAACATCGAATTCTGTTATCGTCAGACAGTTCGCCACGAGTTCGAATTATTTGAGTACGGAGTCACGAAGACATGACCAAGCTTACAGTGTTCTGCCTCCCGTCGTTGCTGCCTTTTGGGTAGGCGCAATCCAAATGGCTTCCTTCCATCCCTCCACATCTTCTTCCTTTTTCGTCCTAGACCTTTCAGCTCCTCCTCTACTTCTTCCCTATCCACATACTACTCCTCTTCCCTCCTCGACCTCGCAGTTCCTCTAGGCACTTCTTCCATGCCCACATCCTCTCCCTCTTCCGTCCTTCACCTCACGGCTCCTTGACTTCTCCCATACACACATTTGCCCTTGCTCATTGGATTCGTTTCCGGCCTGCCATTCTCTGACCATCACCCAGGCATCATGACGGGCAACAAGCACCCTGAGCCATGGAGGACATGGCCGGAGCTTACTCTCAAAATCTCTTCGCTTCCAAAGGGTATCACCTTGTCAGAACTGCATGAATCCTTCAGGCGACAAGGGACCATAACTCTGGTGGAGTTGGGGCACGAAAACAACAGAAACGCCTTTGGGAAGGTCCGATTCGAGCCGCCACCCCAAGCAGACTTTTGGTCTGGTGTCAACTACCTCGTCAAGTGCGGCGGAAAGCCCGCCCGTGTTAGGCTTGCAGTTTTCCAGGCCAAGGCCAGCTACCCTAACCTGACACCGAGCCCGGCCGACCCAAAAGTTCTTCTCAGGACACGGATGACTCTCAAAGTCGACCAGCTGGACCTGGGAGTGCGTCTACGGGAGAGAGAGATGATGGTTCTGAAGACTGTGGGAGTCAACTCTAGGGTTGACATTGACCTCAGCAAAAAGCAGCTGACGATCATGTTCGATTTGCTGCAATTCGGACTTTCCACAAAGCAGGAAGGCATGGGCAGCAGCGAGGGCAACAAGAAAGAAAAAGAGAACGAGGACGACGAGGACGACGAAGGTCATCATTACCGATGCAGCATCGACTTTGCTCGCCTGAAAAAGCTCTATCGCGTTACCCATAAGGAAGGTGTCACTGCCCTGGTGGTACCGCTGGAATTGCCCCCAATCTACCGCATCAAAAAAGACATCAGCGAACTGAACGAAATGTCTACGGGCAGGCGATTCTGGGGTCTATCGGACATGTGGCAGAGACAGACTATCATTCTCAATGACTCTCGCCTCCCGAACACCTTCCCAGTTACCCTGCAAGAAGACTTCGACGATCCAGACTTCGTCAACATTGGCCGCTGGAGTACTTTCAGACTTATCATCCAAGACGGCGGTAATCCTATCGACGATCTTCTTTGTGCGCTCGATGCCTTCAATACCGAGATCATCGCAAGTGATGACTTCACGTATGCGCCTGCGCGACGGGCTCTGCTTTGCACTGCATATCGGGCCTCAAACTCTCAAGACAGTGCTGGCTTTTCCTTGGGCTCACTTGCTTCATCATTAACCACACCCGCAGTGCTGGACTTCCAAGTTCATTACCAGCTGGAAGTCTGCATCTCTCGGGGCATCTTGTCCGAGTACTCCATCACGCATGAATTCCTGAACAGACTTCGGTCTTTGGACAAGGATCGTGCAAAATGGATGCTCGAATACTTCGCCGATCAAGGCGAGAGGGTTTGGGACCCCATGGAAATCTTCGACAACGAGGAAGCGCTTCTCTATTTTCCCAATCCAAGCATGCCTCATTACTGTACGACCATTCGAAAAATCGTCGTCACCCCGACCACGGCACAATACAGCTCGCCCGGCGTCGAATCATCGAACAGAGTCCTCCGGAAATACAGCTCCCATCACGACCGTTTTCTTCGGGTCCAGTTCACGGACGAGCTCTATAATGGCAAGATATACGGCAACTCTGGCGACGAGGTGTTCAAAAGAGTATATCGTGCGTTGTCCAAGGGAATCACAATTGGAAATCGACGGTATGAGTTTCTAGCCTTCGGTAATTCTCAGATTCGAGAGTGTGCAGTCTACTTCTTCTGCCCCACAGATCATCTGTCCTGCGACGACATTCGGGACTGGATGGGTCATTTCAGCCACATCCGGAACGTTGCAAAGTACGCCGCACGTATCGGACAGTGCTTTTCCACGACTCGCCAGATACGTGGCGTTACCGTCCCAAACATTGTTCGGGCGGAAGACATTGAGCGCAATGGCTACTGCTTCAGCGATGGAGTGGGTAAGATATCACAGGTGCTGGCGGAGATGGTCGTGCAGGAAATGGGCGACCATGACCTCAACAAGGTCCCATCGGCTTTCCAGTTTCGTATGGGTGGATGCAAGGGCATGTTGGCGGTGTGGCCTGACGCAAAGGGACTTGAAGTCCACATCCGACAGTCTCAGGAAAAGTTCAAGGCGCAGTTCAACGGCCTCGAGATTATCAAGTATGCCCAGTACTCAGTTGCTACACTGAACCGACAGACGATCACGATCTTGACAACCCTCGGAGTTCTGCCAGATACCATCTTGAAGCTTGCAAGAGTGCAAATCAAGAATTATGAGCAGGCCATGAAGGATCGTGTCGCAGCTGCGAGTCTGCTGAGTCAGTACATTGACGAGAACTTGACGTCTTTGACGATCAAAGATCTTGTTGGTTGGGGCTTCATGGACGACGAAATTCAGGAGCCTTTTGTCCTCACAATCTTGGATCTTTGGCGAATTTGGTCTATGAAGTTGCTGAAGGAGAAAGCTCGTATCGTCGTCGAACAAAGCGCTTTCCTTCTGGGATGTTTGGACGAAACTGGTAGCTTACGGGGACACTCCGAGTCAACCGAGGGCAAGAGAACCAACAACGTGGAAGATTTGCCCCAGGTCTTTCTCCAGATCGAAGATCCAGAAAACAGAGGCAAATATCGATGCATCACTGGCATCTGCATCATTGGGCGAAATCCATCCCTTCATCCAGGTGACATTCGGGTTGTGGAGGCAGTCGACGTTCCCGCACTTCACCACCTGCGGAATGTCGTGATCTTTCCCAGCACCGGGGACCGAGATGTTCCTAGCATGCTTTCGGGAGGGGATCTCGATGGTGATGACTTCTTCGTCATGTGGAACCCGGATCTGATCCCCAAAGATTGGCACCAGAAACCGATGAACTACAGCCAACCTAAGCCGACGATTCTTCGCCGGGACGTCCAAGTCAAGGACCTCCGGACCTTCTTTGTTCGTTTCATGCAGAACGACAGTGTTGCGACGATAGCCACTTCCCATTTGGCTCACGCAGACAAGTCTCTGCTTGGTGCAAATGACAAGAAGTGTGAGTAGGCCCTCGTCGTCATGGAAGAACCTTGCTGATAATAGAACAGGCCTCAAGCTAGCGGAACTTCATTCCAAGGCTGTGGACTACGTCAAGACCGGGGATCCGGCAATCCTTCCCGATAATCTGAAAGCAAAAGAGCGACCTCATTTTCAGGGAGGAAGGCTGGCCTACAGATCGACTACAGCACTCGGAAAGCTTTATGACATGATCAAAGACGTGGGATTTGCCCCTCTTTACGAAAAGAAATTTGACAAGCGAATTCTCAACCGCTACACCCTCGAGGATGACATGCTTCACAAAGCTCGGGCGGTGAAAGTGCAGTACGACATGGCTATGAGACGCCTCATGGGACAACGCGACATCGAGACCGAGTTCGAGATCTGGACGGGATTCCCGCTTTCCAAGCCACGCATCGGAAGCGACTACAAGCAGCAGGAAGACATTGGTCGAGATTCAGCGGCACTAAAGCAACGATTTCGCGATATTTGCTACAAAGAGGCTGGCGGCAGAAGCTTTGATGATATTGCCCCGTTCGTGGCTGCCATGTATAAAGTGACCGAGGAGGAGGTCAATGCAGCGCTTACAGGGGAGTATGAAGACGAGGAGCACAGGCGACAGTCGATGCCCCTGGTCAGCTTCCCGTGGATTTTCCACTGGATCATGGGCCGTATTGCCACTGGCCAGCGGACAGCCAAGGCGACAATCGACCCCGAGGGGCTGAACGTTACGAAGAAGTCCCACCCCATTCGCCGCGCGGACGACGAGGCGGAGCTCAAGACCCATCTCGACAATGGCAGAGTGGTCCACCAGGGCGAGATGCTCGAGGTGTTTGAGAGCCCCACGAAGCCGGACGGCGATGAGGTTTCAGCATCATCCAGGTACGAGGACGCTACTGGTGGAGAGGAGATACATGTCGAGCCTGAAGAGAACGCCATGGATGCCATGGACCGACTGATGGGTGGCGCCATGGACTGAATGAGGCGGGATGATGAGAGCTTTTTCTGCTGCGACAGGGCGTTTGACATGTCAATCTTTCGGATCCAACCCCGCCAGTGATTAATCATGGATATTAGGAGCCTAAGGAGCGATAGCGGAGGTGCAAGGTACGAGGTGCTCGGGGCTTGGGAGTGGGCCTTGCTGCCCGCGCGGGACTCACTAGGATTCACCAGGCCGCACTTTTTTTTACGAGACATGGCGATACATAATGGAACTTGATTTGTGACGCAGGCCTCTCCTGACTTTGGTGACATGGTGACTTTAGAAGTGCCTTGCCGCGCCATCAGGAGAAGATCCTTTGTTTAGATTGATTGGGGGCTATGATGCGTGCTGGGTAGAAAGCACGACAGGGCGAGAGAGTTGTCACTGGCTTGATTGGGAGGTGACCTCTTGGTGTTTACTGAGGCTTGAAGCACATAGAAACACACCGTGAAAGGGGTACATACTGTGCCTGTGCTGTCCAATACAAAAAGTGCACATCATCAAAAGGAAAGATGCCTTCTTGATCGCCAGTCTAAGAGGAACTGGCCTCCCGCGGGACGCCCCTTTCCCCACGGCACGGCGGCTGCTTCCGGTGAAAGGCAGGGAAGGCAAGAGAATGTCGTCTTTCTTTCTACATGGCACACACTATGGGAGGGGAAGGGCATGCGTGGTGTGGTGTGGTGGCCTTTGTGAGAGAAAAAGGACAGGCCAGGCAAAAGTTTCCCTCGAGTGTCGGTGAAAGAAAGGCATGGAAGGTTTAATTGATTAGGCACTGTATTGTACAACCCACCCCAGGAGAGCTCATGATTATTACTGATATGTTTTTTTTTTCCTATGATGCGATTTTTACTTTCCACATGCCTGCCCTGCCCGCTCGGCCCTCTTCATCACTCCTGTCTCTGCGTCGATCAACGGCAACCTAATCGGGCGTGGGATGCATGGCCAGAGATCACTTGACAAGTTGGACCCGGCAGGAGATGGAGAAGGAGGAGACAGAGAGAGATTTGGAAGAGGAACAAAAAAAAAAAAGAGATAGGCTAGGGGGAGACGCACGAACGATTCGATCGCATCTCGACTCATCCCCCAGCAAAGAAAGGCGCCCGGCCCCTTCCCTCTCCAGGCGATCACGCAGAATATCTGATCAAATAAGAGGGGGAGGGGCGTGTGTTTGTGTGTGAGCTGCGGCCCGGAGAAGCCCCATCAAACGATCCTGCATCGTAAACCGACGGATACCCACGGGAGTTCGTTCCAGGTGAGTGAGAAGGATGGGGGACGCAGGAGGTATCAGAGCGGTTTCCTGTGCTGCATCAGTGGATCGATCGCGTCGCCAGATCTCTCTCTCTCTCTCTCTCTCTCTCTCTCTCTCTCTGGGCCCGAGCGAGAGGAGCGACAGGGGCAATCTCGTAGTGAGGATTCTGGTGGCGGCGGGTGATTGCCGTGTGTGCGAATCATCTGTGCTGCTTTTGCTCATGCTGGCTTTTTCTTTGCTTTGCCCTCTCTCACTTCCTGACGCATAGATCGGTCCTCAACACCCACTTCTCGCCTGCGGTGACCTCCCGTCCCTCGTGCTGTTGATAAGTGGAACATGTGTCAGTCTGCAAATCATGCTAGGACGACTGGGGATATAAAAATAAAGAGGAAGAGAGGGGGAAGGGAGGGAGGGGGGCACGGGGGATCGGTAGGCACAGCACGGGTATGGCGGGGAGGGAAGGACGGTTGCTCAATGTCTGCAGAGTGGGCGGTGGGCAGATGGTGCAGCGCAGGCGGGTGGTTGGGGTGGATGGAAAAAAAGGGGAGTGAGGAGAAGCGAGGCCGCAGTTGTGGCCGTGGTTGGCCTGTTTCGCGCCACCAAAAAGAAAGAAAAAAGTGCGGCAGAAGAAATGCCGGCGGGAGCCCACGGTGGCAACGGTCGCGGTTGCACAGAGGCATGGGCAGAGGAGAGCGGTCTTGGACCGGGGATCAGGGGAGAGCGTTTTTTTTTTTTTTTTCGAGAGCGAAGCAAGAGAGGTGGGAAGGAAGAAGAGGACTCACCAGCATACAATCGTCGCCGTGCTTGTGTAGGAGTAGCATTCCCGTTTCGAGGGCGACCGGGATCTCCTCCTTGGCGGAGCGGCGGTCGTTGGGGTAGAAGACGGTCTCGCCGCCGACACAGCCCTCGGCGGAGGATGTCAGGTAGAGCAGGAGCGTCCACGTTGTCTTGCACGGAACCGAGCCCGATGAGGGGTCAAGGGCGAGCGAGACGTTATTGGAATCATCGTCTGCGTGGGTGGGGGTCCCAAGAGGTCAGCCGGGGCCAGATCGATCTTTGGATCGATCTTTGGATAGACGAAGAGGAAGCCTGCACGGAAGACAGGTGAGGAAAACAGAAGGAAAGTGTCAAAGCTCAGGAGCATGAGAGAAAGGACAAGTCCCTGTCCGGAAAATGTAGGCATGCCTTCCGCGGCGCAGATTCGGTCCTCGTGCGGATGGGCAGATGCGAGATGGATCGGAGCGCATGCTCTCGGACCCGACAAGGCCCCCGGTACGGCGGTACGATTACTCTCGAGGATAACGAACTTCGTGAAGTGGGAGGGGGAGGGCATGGAACGATCCGCAGGGTTCGGGCCTGCGGGACAGATCGATAGGCCAGGCCTGGTGGTGCTCGGTGCTCGGGCAAAGAGCCCTTAGATGACGAGGAGTAGAGCGTAAACAAAACAAAACGGAGTGGGCGGAGAGGGACGAGATATCATATATCAAAAGTGACCATCGTGAGGTAGATCTTTGGCCTAGACACTTGCTGCGGGGCCAATTTCGTCCTCAAGCATAACAGAAATAGTGGGTAAAACAACACCAGACCAGGACGCCAGGTCCCGCCAGGTTTCTCCTGCTGCAAGTGACAAAAGTGTACCGCAAGTTGTGGAACTTGCTCAGCCCTGGAGACTTTCTGTTCTTGCCTTGACGAGAGGTTGAGACATGCATGGACCGGAAACCAGTCGAGGTCGAGCGTCCATAGGGATGGGTCGATGAAGGAAATTGCAAAATGGGGCGAGAGAAAACGTTTGGACCGAGCTCGCGCATCCTCTCGAAACCTCTCGCAAGGCACGTCTGGTCCAGGTAACCGAGGCTGATGTGCTGCCACTCGACAGACTGCGGCTTCGCGTGCTGTTCTAACTGCGACTCAGCCTCGCCTCGGGTTGTGGGTGCAGAAAGAGTCGGTGTAGGGCGGTCGTCGATTCTCCGTCATGCCATGCGGCCTCGTCATGTGCGCTGGACGTCTGCACTCTGTAGTGCCGCACGACCTCGTCGTCCCTCGCGAGACTTGGATCATTGGCGAATCATGACAAATTACCGTGGCCTCCTGCAAGCTAAACTCTCCTGATGGTGCCGGGGAGATCGGACACTCGTCTTCGAAATTGTGTGCAGCGGAAGGGGGTGGCAGCTGGGCAGCACCTCGCCTGGTGATGTGATATGCAGAGGGTTCGTCTGCCACGGCGTATGTGGCGTTTTATGACAGGTCAATGACTTGGCTCTGGGACTCACAATGTGCATCAAAATATTGGCCCTTGGAGTAGCGATAGATGCGGATGTTGGGGTTTAGACCGACGACCTCACCGCCCCTGGTACAGCGATCGTGTTAGCCAGATCCCTCAAGCAAGGATGATGGCGAGTCAGGTGGATTTCTTATTCCGCATGGATTTGATATCAGTTGCTCTCTCTGTGGTGGGCGGATTTGACAAAGGATAGATGCTGGCGGATCTAGCCGGAACCGCGTGCTACGATGCATCGTTCGGTTCGGGGGGCAAGGATTCTGAGGAGAGCGGGGACAGAAACAAGGAAAGATGGGTTGACGAGCTTACCATAAACCCTTGACATCTTCCTGGGCCAGCGACTCGCGCAGCCCAGTCTCCGTCCACAGGCGTTGAGCAAAAGCGGGATCCTGCACTTGAAAACGATCGTTTACCCTGACTGCCTCGCCTCTCTTGGGGCGGCCGGGGGTGGTGACCAGCGGCAGACTCTTGAGGAAGGTGATGTAGGCGCTGCATAAGGACTTGGGCCAGAAATTGCGCATCAAGACGACCTTGTCGGGGCACGATGCGAAGGGTTCCGGGTATAGGTCGGTTACTGGCAATGGTGGCTTGAACTGGGGCCAAGCAGGCGGGACGTTGGGAGCGGGAGCAGCGGCGTTCGCACTGCTATTGGCGTTCGCACTGCCTGCGCCGGCTTTTGCCTTCCCAGCGGCATTGGCAGTCTTCTGTTTGCCCATGACGGAGGGTCCTGGCTGCGCCGCACGGATAGAACGTGGCCTAGAGGGGATGATGTGCAGGGACCCGAGGAATGATCGGTGGCTGATGGTCTCCGCGGACCGTCTGGAACACGATTGAGGCTCCCGCCGCTGTGTTTCTAATAAGCGGTAGTGTACGTGGAGCGGGAGGGGTGGTGGCGCTGGTGGGTGGGAACCAGTGGAGCGGTCCGGGATCGAAACGTGAAGCAGGGTTGATTCAGCCGATCAGCAGATGATTGGCAGCGAATAATAATGCCCGGATCGTGAGGATATATCGACGTCGCTGGTTGTGTGGGCGGTCTTGGTCTTGTCAGCCAAGATCTGATTAGGGCCTGAGCTATCGCACCACGTGAGGGAAGCAACGTGGGCCAGACGCTGCGGGTGGTTGAGAATCCGAATCGCGATTAGCTGACAGAATCAGTTCTCAGCTCTGGGCGGGTATGCAGGTCTGCGCAAGGGAATTGTCGTTATGGGGAATTCTGCCCTGGTTGGAGGTCGATGATGGATGATGAAAGGCGAGTGGTTGGAGTTGAAATCCGCCGGCCGCAGGCGCTAACCTTACCTAAGGCGGGAGCTGTCGTTTGTGGAGGCACGTACTGCGTACTTGGACAGTGTTCTTTGCGTCTAAGGAGCACGGTGCACAGTATGGCGTGCGTCGGTGCCATCTTGCAAAGAGTGTGAGCCGCGCCTTACCCGACCGCTGCCGCTGCCGCTCCAGTGTCCTCTGAGATCCCCCGTTGTCCTGGACCCTCTTTTAAGTGGACACCCACCTCCGGGGATCCGGGGCCCACGTCGCCGGGACCAGGGGAAGACGCAAGTGTGGACGACGCTAAAAACCTGGTCTCGCTTGATCTTGAGATTCGTCTTTCCACTAGCATTCTCCCTGCCTTCTCACTTCTCTGATCTCTCTCGTCACATATCAGAGGCCAGCTTTCATCTGCAGCTGAATTTTCTGACGAACAGAAAATGACAGTTGATCAAGTTTCTCTCTCTCTCGCTTGTTTGTGCTTCTTTCTGTCTCCCCTTCCCCTCCCGAGGCCTCGTCTCAGCAGGGACGCAGAGTCTGCGTGAATGCGAGAGAAATGACAGCAAGGCGTGCGCGTAGAAACGATGAACGACGACTCAGATCTCGAACCCTCCATTTCCCTTCTGTCGGATTACGGTCTGTGCGCTCAGGTTCCGTCGATTCGGCGCCGCAACTCCCCTCGGCCCCTCCTGCCCTCACGATGTCCTGGGCAGGCTCATGTGCGTCGCTGAGTCGTGCACTGGAGGTCCCGCGGCGTGTAGGGCGCAAAAAACAGGCGGCGGGAGCACCCCTTAGAGAGCAGGTTGAACAGACTTTCGGCTAGGCGGTTATTCCCGCAATTCTCTGTGTCACTAGGGATAGATGGAGAGCTACGGACGACTAGAGCAGCGCCATTCCCACGGACCACAGCCAAAGTCGTCTTCTTGCCATTCGAGATGACGGAATATGACGGTAACAGTCTGTGTGCTGGAACCTCGTGATTGAGCAGAATTTCCAGGCGTTGCACCAGCAGATCGATGTTGTGTAAACCACACCCGATCGCCGACCCAGATACATGGTAAAGCGACCGCCGCACAGGACCTCATCGATAAACTCGCGCCTGGGCGATCGCGGAGGCGCGGAAGTGTCCACATGCGCTGCACGTTGAGGCCCTGGGTCATCTCGGTAAAAGCCCTCAGCCGCCAGGAAAAAAGTCGAGCAAAAAAATTCTGTTTCGATGGGCGCCAGCTGAGCCCAACCCCGTCTTGTCGTCACTGGGTGGTCCGTTCCGTTTCGTGACTATTGCCCTTCCGGGCGGAGGCACTAATAGATCGCCCGGCAAAGTGATATCTGACAGACTTCCAGAAGCACCAGTCTTCGCGCCACCCAATGACCGACTGTGCGCTGCTGGGACTCTCGATCATCGTGCGTCAGTTCGTGTTGGTCGCTTGAATTTTGTACGACGTTGCGGATACCCATCCTCGTCCTTGTCATAGGGTGCGCACAAAAGTCCTTCTGCTGCATGTGTCCCTGGCTAATCTCACTTGAATTACGAAATGCTGTCGAAATTCTGCTCCTGTCGATGATGAAGACAGCGGGACTTGTGATAAGCTTGGATCTCAGATGAGACAGTTCGGTCAGCTTGGAACTCGTCAGTCGCCGTGAATCAACGCATGTCTCCCGTCTAGCCCGACTGTGTCTGGCCTGTCTCGCAATACTTATCGAATCCAAGTGCCCGAGTGTCGGGACGGAGCGAGCGCTCTTCAGTCACGTCTGTCGCACTCTCCGCATTCCATGCCCGACACCATAGCTTGCGCTTGCGGATGCTTTTTGGATGTTCGGCGCGACTTGCCAGTCCGCGACTCACTTCTTACTTCCCCCAGTACGACGGCCATACCTTGTTCTCGACTTTCGACCAACCATGTGGCCTGGAATGTGCGTCCGGCCCAGAATTTTGATCATGTCGCAGAAATCTCGACTGATACGCCCGCTAGCGGCTCGTGACCTCGTCAGGTTGTAGAGACGTCGGTCTCGGCCCAGTCTCTCGTGTTGATGCAAAGGTCCTCGCTGGCTCGACGTCTGAACGAAAAATTCCCTTTTATTCTTCCTCGCAAGGGAAGATCGCATGCTTCCTTGTGCAGCACAAGGGAGACTGCGATGCTCCAAGGCGTTGGTTACACTATCGTAAGCAGCACCGTTGGTATGACGTTGCGCCAGATGAAGCGGCGTGGCTGCTGTTGTAGTTGTACAACCAGGGAAGGACTGCGGAGGGTCGGAGGCCAGCAGGCGTTGTCTCGCACCCCGGCGGCGGAACGAACCCCATTTTCCTGCGTACATTGCACATTGTCTGCTGCGAATGGTTTGGTATCACAGGCCTGACGGAGACCCAGCAACCTGGCTCCAACGGGTGGCCGAACGAGCGCCAGCAAATCGTCAAACTACCACCGAGGATGCAGCAAGCAAGATCTCCGAGCAATCGATCGTTGCCGAGACAAGCATGGCTCCTGATGTGGTCGGTGCACCGAGAACTCGCGCTTGATGACTGGTCTGCAACCGGGGTTCGTGAATCGCGAGGAATCGGAGCTCCGCCCGGCGCAGATGGCGTACGTGTGTCGTATGTAACTGAGATTCGACTTTTGACGAGTCACTTTGACGGTTTCGCGCAGAATCGTTGCTATAATGCACTCAGACAAGGTAGTGTAGTTATTAGCGTGTAGAGTGGACAACTAGATTTCATGAGCAGAGGTTATCTGTCATATGCAGACGTCGGGGAGGGGGGGCGGACAGGCCCCGGGGAAGGCATCCGATCACCAGACTGGCACCCCATCTGCAAGTGATTGTCATCTGATGGGAGCAGCCGTTGCAAGGCTAACTGTCATCCCAAGATGAGGGACTGGGTTGTATCGGTGATGGACATGTTGATTGGGGGTCGGGACCTTGGGGGTGCGGCGTGTGCCATTGCTCGACAAGGGCTTTAGCGCAGCCATTCAGCGCCGAGAGGCACTGTTGACCGCCATCATTGCTCGCAGGTTGGCTGCAGTCGAGAAGGAGTCGAGGACGGCTCTCGCGGATGCGCTGCCAACCACCAGTCCATTATGTTCCTCTGCCTCTACCTCTGCCTCTGCAGTGGCTTGGCCGTCGTGGACACCGACTGATAACCAGCAGGTATTTGATTTTGATACGCGCCTTCTGTAAGGTGTGTAGTGCTGCCGGTGGGCCCGCGTGCATTTCGTCCGTACGGATTAGCAGGCGGTAGCACTCGGCCGACATGATGTAATTTTGTCTGCATTCAACACATATACGAGAGCTTCAGGGAGGGTGAAGTTCTTGAAATAGGGACTGCCCAGAAAAATGATGCATTTTGGGCACCGTATTTCCAGTATTCGTATCAAATCGAAAAAAGCCGCGTCGCTACCTAAGAAGCGAAGGGGCGTGGAAGGACAGGGAAAGGTTGTGAGGCACGAAATAAGGTAGGTAATCGAAGGAACACTGTGAAGGGGAGGGGGAGGGAGCCGAGATGTGGTGGGGCCTGTCCAATGTCGTTGAGTGGAGACGGACACGATTACAGTGGATAACCCTTTAGATGAATAGTCCAGTGCAGCATTTCGAGAACCCCATTGATGCATATCTATACCCGATAGTTGATGACCCAGTCGGCTAATTTTAGGGGCGGGAACTTCCTTTCCCCGACTTCAGAGCTCCCGCCCGTCACCTGTCCCAGCGAGGCTCCGCTTGCCTTTCCCTCCCCTTGCGCCGCCCCGTACCTTGCTGGACCTAGCTGAGCTTGAGCTACCTACCTACCTATCTACCTGACCTGAGTCTGAGCCCAAGTCCGAGCTCGATCATCCAGCACGCGAGTCTCTTGTCCAGACGGACTCCATCGGTCTACGTGAGGTCAATTGATTCGCTCATGCCACCCTAAGCCTGGTAAGTCCGCTCCCCAGAAGCCACTGTGGGTTTGGTGTCTAACATTGGAGGCGATCAAGGCCCCGGATTCGATGCTTGCGCAACCCTCCGCAGCCATGGCCCATGACAACGAGTCATCCGACTCTCGTCTCACGAGGTCGCCAGCCCAGCCGACATCCTCAATCTTCTCCTCGAGAGCCGCTAAACAGCTGGGCTTGTTCTTCGCCGGCGCCGGCTTCTTCTGCTTCTCCGCCATGGTCACGCGACGCGCCGTCGCGCGCAAGCAACTAGCCGCCTTCCCAAAATTCTACCAGCCCAGCCACTACGAGGCAGGAAAGCAAGGCAACCCCGAGGGCTCGATGATCGCGTTGGAGGCATTGAATCTGGCCACCCTCAACGTCTGCAGCTTTGCCATGATGATGACCGGAGGAGCTGCCTGGGCCTTTGACATCACCTCGGTCCAAGACCTGAGGGACATGGCTCGCAGGAGTATCCATGGAGCCGCCGGCCAGACTGACGAGGCCGCTGAGAGAGAGTTCGAAGAGTGGGCTGCCAAAGTTCTCACCAAGTTCGGGCAGGCGCCTCCCGTGGACGGCGGCAAAGAGTCGCAGAACAAGACGGAGGCCGACACCAAGACAGGCAAGGAGGGACGGTGAGGTGGCAACAGCAGCAGCGGCAGCAGCATCTACCTTAGACCAGATACCCCCTCTTTCGCGCGAACGCGACAGATCATGGGCAACGCGTCGGATTAGGCGCTGCCGGATCGTCCTTGACGCGACATGTACACAATGAATATGGCCCGTTTCCGCTCTCTAAGACAAGACACATGCCAATACGGTCCGACTCAACAACTGCTATGAACACGCCAGAATACAATCATGCTCTTGTGTGCAACAAGACGATTGGCCTCTATGAGGATGAGGGAGCGAGACCGGAGTGGCTCAGCGTCGAGACGATGAAGCCACAGAAACGGCTGCACTGGCATCGGTCTCAGCCCGTGGCGGCGATGAGAGTACCAAAGGGCTCACTTCCCGCCGTGCCTCGGCGGCGGGGGCCGAGTGTTGGCCTGCCGCCTGCGCCGGTTCTGCATCGCGACACCTGGCGCCATATGACGATCAGTTGTCGTGTCTTGCAGTTGCAGCGGCCTCGAGAAGCCGATTCGCGGTTGGGGTGCATATCGTTACGCTCGATAAGTTCATGGAACCTCGACGACACTGGACTGGGCACGCTTGTATGCCACATATCCCCCTCATGACCCTGGCGGGGTTACCGTCCCGTCTAGTGGTGGACGAGGTCTTGCAGGCGTTCGGCTACTCCACGCCCGCGCGGCCAGGATTGCGGTCCGGCGTGTTCGACAACCAATGGCGTGTCTCGCCCTATCACTTCTCATAATTTTTCTTTCCATGTTCGTGGCATTTCTTTTGGGACGACTCTCTCTCTCTCTCTCTCTCTCTCTCTCTCGCTCGCTCTCTCTCCTGCTGGCCTCTCTGTACATTACTATGGCACGGTACTGGAACCATACTATCCGTACGTTGTCGTGAAAACTTGCCTCAAGATACTCCCGGCGTCAATGGCGTCAAATAGGCCCAGCGGTTGACGCAGATGACGCCCATTTCTTTCCCGAGACGATTGACTCGAAGCTCTTTCTTATGCTGACTGTCCATGATGGATCAGGAGGCCAATGATTAGAGAGGCGTACGATACGAGCTGGCTAATGCCATGCAGCCCCGGTCCCCCGGCGCGCCGAGGCTGGGTTCACATCAGGAACAGAACAGCAGCGACACACACACTATTCACACTATCCGTACCTACTTCCAATACAAGTCGGAGAGGACGAACGCTCTGCTCTTTGGGGGTGGAGAAAGGGTCCGAGACAGGTCGTGGCCTTGCAACACCCCGGCCCTCCCGGCTTGCCCCGTCGTCATCCCCTGCACCTGCTGCCGGCCAGGGGCCCTGGGGCCCAGGGGCCCCAGGGGGGGTTTGCGGTACCTTACGGCCCTAGGTACGACAGTACCTAGATACCCAGAGATCGCCCTTTGCTGCAATGGAAGGTCACCGTCCTGGATTTCAACACACACCACGACATCACACACCCCCATATCCACTGGCCCTCCCCTACGTCCGCAAGCCTTGAGGGTGTAGACAAGGATCAACACACGAGTTCATACAGACGGAAGCATACTCAAGCTTCCGCTGCAGCTACACTTTGTAACCCATGCTCTGGGTATCGCTCCCGAATCTACTATGCCAAGTCCTATTCCTATTCGGTCCATGGAAATGCCCTAGACGCGGCATTCGCTCACGGCCCTCCTCTGATTTTCGATTCGTCTTATAAAAATTCGTCACCTCCCTCCCACAGATCCCGTCATTATTCTCTCGTGTGTTTAAGCCAACCACAGCTTGCTCATTTCAACGTACTGCCATTATCTTTTGCAGCAGCAGATTCCTCGGGCACTACTACATAACGGCCCTACTTCGACATCGACCTCGAGAACAATATCTGCCAAACTATGTGCAAGACCCAAAGGCAGTCCTCCTCATCTCGGTGGTGACCTTTCAGCCTCTGGACTTGCCGACCTCTTCCACCCTTCATCATCATCCATTTCCGAGTAAGCCAGCTACCTCATCTGCGCAAACGATCTCGAACAGCAAGAAGACATGGCGATGCAACCAGCAAGCCTTCCCGTCATGGGTTGTGGCGCTGCCAACGCCAACTTGCAGCTGTCTCACGGCACACTCGTGCACGATGGAATCTCGTTAGATGGCCAGGAGTACCAGCGTGGGGACCCGGTTGCGGTTGTTGACAACGCATCAAACGAGGACTCGGCCGACTCGATCCACGTTCTCAACCTTCGAAACAGCCAGTGCATTTTGGTGCTGCTCAAGGCGGTATGCTGGGTTCCTACGCACTCTGAGCAGCGGTCGGGTGCTACCTTCCTCCTCACTCTCTACGGTCAAACCCTCGACTTCCGCCACCCGGGTGATGCGCATCCCCGCCCGGGCAACCGCGGCATTGCAACCCTCCTTGGTTCGTCCATCTACGTCGCCCGGGAGGTCATTCTCGAGGGCAACCCATCCAGGACGACACTGGACGCGGCCGACAGAGTTTCTATGTTTACAGTTCAATGGGACGCCTTGTCCATCGACGCGATGCAACAGCCAGCGTTGACCCCGTCTGCCTCCTCCTGCGCTTCTTCGAGGAGTCCCTCCGAGGCCGGGGATGACGTCCCCGTCATGCGCTTCTACCGTCACCAGGGCCGAAGGGATTCTGCCATTGAGATCCGTGATCCCGAGTCGCCAGTCTACAAGTCATCCATGGGACGCAAGGTACGCCCATACTCTCACACCGTTTCGAGCACCTCTCGACAGTTGAACTGATCTGACGAGAACAGGCTTCACCAAAACCCCTCTTCAATCGCTCTGCGTTCTACGCGACGAAACAGAACATCCCAATCTCGACAGAACTGCCAGCGAATCGCTCGTTCGGGGCTAACAGCGCCACCTGGTCAGACCTGGGATCCGACGACGAGCCCAGTTTCGATGCTGATGCCAGCTTTGGTTTTGGTGCCGGCTTCCCCGACACTCTCGATCTCTGCCCCGGCGACTTCCAGATGGGGATGAATGCGGACAATCACTTGCAGGTCAACTTCGTGTACGTGCCGCAGGCCGAAGGCGACAATTACGTTCCTGGGCACGTAGAACAGCAGCGCGCGGACGGCAACACCCAAAACACAATGTGGGCAACGCCGGAGAACGCGTGGAACACAACGCAGGTGCCGGAGATGCGACAGCCTCAGATGCCAGCACCGCAGCGTCAGCAGCAGCCAGTTCCCAGGCAAGAGGTCCAACCAGAATACTACGAGCATTACCGGTTGCTCGAGCACCAAAACAGGCCTCAATCCCATGCCGAGCACTTGGAAGCGCCAAACATGCACAACCCTCAGCGCGGCGAGTACGTTCCAGCTCAGCAACTACCTCAAGCTGCCACCTCCCACCCCGCTCAGAACTTTCCAATGCAGCCACGATACCCGGAACATGCCAACAGACTCCAACCTGCGAATACCAACGCGGCACCATTCTCTATGCCTCAGGAGGTTCACGTTATCCAAAGCAACCGCCATGAGCCCCGCCCTTCCTATCCTCTGCCATCCAGCTCTTACAGCCCCGTGCACGAAGGCAGCCTGCCATCGACTTCACACAGCCAGCAACCCAGGCGCAGCCCCCTTCCCGACGACTCGAGGACGTCTAGCGCGCGAGGCACGCCGGTCATGGCACGCCGAGCAAAGCCCTTGCCGGCTTATACGTTTACCCCCACTGCGATGGTCAACTCTTTCCGCCAGAGCACACAGGCACAGATCGGCATGCTGGAGAGGCACTTTGAGCAGCTTCAGCATGGGCAGGCGGACGACGAGCGTCTCCAAAATGCCCAACAGACTTTGCAGACGGTGCGACGCTCGGCCGAAAACTCGCTGCAGACTCTTGGCCTGCTTCAGCCCATTTCTGGTATTCCTTTTCAGGGTACGGAGCGCAGGTTACAGTCCCTGGCAGACCAAATCGTCACGTCCATGCAAAATCTGTCTCCAGAAGCTGAGCAGTCCACCACATTCGAAGAGAGGGTTCAGAAGCTCAACCAAAAAGTACAGAGCCTCAAGGAGTTCATCGAATATCTGGAAGGTGTTCATCCGGAGGCTGTCAAGCGCGCGCAGGGCTCCGCGGAGCCCAACTCCGCCACCGGAGACAACTCTCGCCAGGAGGGCAAGACTGCGTCCGCCCCCATGGCTGGCCGCGTGCCATCAGCACCTGCTTCGGTCTCTTCGCAGGTGGCGCTCGGCGACGACTCGGATTCGTGCCGCTGGGTAGATGGCCAAGCTACGCCACCACCGGACCGGTCAGCTGCCATGGCACAGAACCGAGACCAGTCGCGATTGTTTCGCGACGTGGCCAACGGACACGGCCGTGTTCGCCCAGACAACCGCATGGCTGCTGCCGAATTCTACCCAGTGGCATCCTACAGCCGGCCGTCGTCCCATGCGAACTCCCCCATCACCAGCCATCCCGCTCCCGCCGAGCCCTCGAACCACGCCGAGCAAGGGTTCTTCCATCAGCCATTGCCCACTCCGGTCCAGCAAGCGATGCCTATGGCGGAGTACGCCATACAGTCTCGACCGATCCAGGCCTACACGCCTCCTGCTTCGGCGGAGCTGATGCGGCCCATGCAGGCTATCTCGGGACTGCCTGCCCAGCACTACACGACCCAGCAAGAGACCCCTTTCTGCCTCCGTCCCCCCCAGCAAAACTGCATGTACCCCGCGGGTGCAGCGGACATGTCGCAGGCGGGCTACGCGCCCCGGTCACCCGTCTCGTTCCCTCCCGCGGCCGGTCCCGCGCCGACGCCCGGTTACTACCACGATGTCAGGCCCGGTCTTCCGGATCGCCGGACGGTGCGCCAGGAGCGTCCGGCTCCTTACTCTCTGAACTACAGGGAGCAGAAGCGACGCAGGGGAAGCCAGTGATACCCCTTTGCTTTTTTTATTTCGCCAACGTTTTCGCGCCAAAGTCTCTTTGTCCGTTGCTTCATCAACATGCTTACACGAAACGAACATCTGATTTATGCCGCTGCATCTTATGGCGAGGCGTTCTCGGAAGCGAGCTTGCTTTTGACAGAGCTCCAGGCTGCTGGCCGACAGCCTACCCTTTTTACCGTTCTTAATTTCTAACTTCTAAATCGTATTCGGTATACCGCAAGGCAGGCATACATGATTCCCTTTATTTGTGTTGGGTACAGGGCTGAGCTCTGGTCTGGTTTGGTGGATATTTGGGGAGACGAAAACATTTGGATAAACGAGAAAATGTCTTGCTTGCTGTTCGGGATGAAATGGGTAGGATGTATGATATTACGAAACCACGCTTGCCATGTTCTTCCTTTTGGGGTCGGCTACCAAAAAGTTTTCTTGTCACGCTTAGCTAGAATGAATGAAGTATCAGTTTGAATAAACTGCTGCTCAATACGTGATGTTGCGAGGTGACGACTGACATCAGCGGTCTGGTCTCCCGCCGGGGCCCCGAAGTCGCCGCCGCCGCTAGCACGGACCCTCCGACCGGGAGACCGGGATCTGCCCGGCACGCACCCCGCACGAGGACGACCCGAACCGGTAAAAGCTCCGCGCCCTTGAATCCACTCTCCCCCTGGGAAAGAGCCGACTGACCGCAACTCCTCCCAGGAGTTCAGACACGATTGTCACTGCCGCTCGGGTTTCTTCTCACCCTGATTATCCCCGTTCTCCGCAGTAGGGGACGGATGTTTTGAACGTTTTCCCCGCCCCCTTCGTTCATGCCTCGGTCTAGAGCTTCGTTCTCGGTAAGGCGCATTTTCAGCGCATGAATCTCGTCCTCGGCCCCGACGGTCTGTGGATTTCCGCTGCGGTTGTCCGCCGGCGGCTTCTTTGACACATGTCGCCTGTGGTGCCAGCACAGCGTGCGAGGGGGGTTTCGGCTTGATGGAGAACGTCGGAGCATTCTATTCAGGGAGCTTGCTCGGCCGCGGCCTTGATGCGGTGTTGATGCTCCGCGCCGCTCCGATGGTGAGACTTGTTTTCGATGCGTGCCGGGAGAACTGCGGTGGTGACTTTCCAGATCGGGGGACGGGCCCGATACCGCTGTTTGTTCGTGTGTATATAAGAACGTCCCGTATGCTCGGGATCGATTGAGCAGATATCAGAAAGCAACATATAGAACCATCATCTTCCATCAGAATACAATCTCTCGCATCTAAAAAAAAACCAAACTCCGACAGGACATACACATATATAATCATGGCCATCACCAGAATCGGACTCATCGCCCTCGCCGACGCCGCCAAGCAGGACGAGGCCGTCGCGCGCTTCAGCAACTTCGCCACCGACTGCAAAAAGGTAAGTCAACTCGTTGCTCTTCACTCGAGAGTATATTACCAGGGCCCGGCAGGAGGCTAATCCTCTCACAGGACGGACAGACCTACATCGTCTCCTCCAAGGCGAGCAAGTGTAAAGTCCTCACCGACGTGCCGGGCTCACAGCCGTGGTCTGTGGCGTATGAGATTACCTTTGCGAGCGAGGAGTAAGTTTCTTTCTTTCTTTCTTTCTTTTCTTTTTTTTTTTTGTTTTTTTGTTACAAGTGATGTCAGAGTGAGAGAAAGACTCCCGAGAGCTGACACGTTCGTGTGATCAGGGACATGGAGTATTACCAGACCAAGGACCCCATCTACCAAGAACTCATGAAGCAGGCTGCCGAGGGCAAGGCTACGGGCTTCATCGCCGTGGCGGCGGAGTTTTAGAGAGTTTGGGAGGAATGATACCATGACTACTAGATAAATCAAAAGCGTTTTTTCTTTCGTGACAGTTGCAGATGATGGTCAAGTCTGATGAATGAAATGAGACCGAGAGATGAGAGGCTTTGAACGGGAGCTCAGGAATTGGACAGATTGCATGGCAACTACTGTGGCAAGACTCAACACTTTCCCACAGCATACAAGCCATACAAGACCAGGCATTCTTGGGAATGGACGGTGTTTCTGAAGGGCGCTCCCTCTTGTCGGCTTCCAAACGGCTTAGCAGAAGTTTCATTCCGGGAGATCCAGGAACATGTGACGGGTCTCCACGAACCCATGCAGAGTCATACTTATGGGCCAGAGAGGGGAAATACCGTCGACAAGATAAAAAATGCTGTTGCTGTTGCTGCCCCTTCGGGTAAACGGACTCAATAATTAAAAATTAAAAATCCAGCCTCTCTCAGTTGTGCCTCCTCAGAGATTGGCACCGAAGACTTTCTTTTGTTTCGGCCAACTATTTGTGTCTACTCATGCACCTCAGCTCCTCGGCATCAAAGGCATCAAGGTGCCAATGGGCACCAGAAAGACCCGGGGTCACGGCGAAGGCAGCTCGGCGGCCTGCGCTCGCCACGTCTCGGTCCGACATTCTCGGGCCGCGGATCACCAAGTATCACGCTTTATCATGATGGTAAGAACTACCTTAGCTCGGAGCTCGACGCCTGGTTGGAGAAGATTACGCAGCTGGAGGGCCACGGCAGATCCTGGCACGAGGCGACGCTGGAAACGCCAGCCATCTCAATAACACCGCCGGTTTCGCTTAGTATCCATCCGGGGAGGTGAAGGACGCATTCAAAGAACACCTCTAGTCACGTCATCATGGGCGGAGCATCGTCTGATAAAAAGATGCGATACCGGTGAACGTCGCATCATCTGGAACCGAACGCCTTGGTAGCGAGAATGGTGGAGGAACCCCTTACATCACGTCGCTGCGAGGACTTATCGGGACAGACTAGAGGATGATCTGCACTCCGCAATGAGGAGGCGAGTTCGGTTGAACAGAGGTCCCAGGGTTGAAGAGCGGGGGGTCTTGGAGTACTCGAGTCAAGAGACGTCCGACTGAAAGGAGAGTTGTGGAAACGCTGCAGCTTGGTCGCTGCGGCACTTCTTTCTGCCTTGTCCAAGACCTCAAAAGCCCATGTGTCTACTCCCAGCTCGGCAGGCCCATTCTGGGGACGGCGTAGGAGTATCTTCTTGGACGACCTACTCCGCGAGACCCAGAGAGCCAAGTCCTAGCCCCACGGTTCCGTCAAGATAGAACCTCCACCCTGCTGAGGGAAGCGCCGAGAAACCTGGGAACTGAGATTAAAGGGTGAGACTGCAGAGAGGAATAGTGCACCCGCGAGCAATTCTCGAGCAGGGGATATTCCAAATGTCCAGTCCGATTTACTTTGCCTTCCGCGTGAAGAGTGCAATGACAATTCCAATCAGTTAATCAGTAATCAAGCCAACAAGCGCTCTGACTAAAGCTCCATCCTAACGATTAGTAGTCAACATAAAGTTGACGAGCTCAACGAACCGAATACGGTTCGCAACGGTCTCCCACTTCCACGACTCCGTAACAGCTTCCCCCGGCCCATGAACCGTTTTCCCTCATCGGAACCACAACCGTCACGGTCGTTGGTCCCAAGAGTTCGTCCCCATAGTCTCCAACATTCAGAAAAGGGAAAGAACCCCTCATCTCGTTGACAAGCAGCGAGGCCGCCCAAAACGAGCGGGAAGACCCACTGCCCTTCCAAGTCGTCGGCAAGGCAGATCATCGAGCCCCATCGTCTGTTCTGTACCTGGAAGGACCATCTGGTCCGAGCTATCCTGTTTCTCGTAGACCTCAGACTGGCAACGATGCCACGCCTCGAGACTGCAAGGCTTCTCGCGGGGGAGTCAGAACAAGGGAGGCTTGCGCCGTTGCTCTCGGTCATACCGAGACCGAAGGAAACCCCCGGACTGTATACTCGCAGCAGCATATTCCAAATTTCGAGTAGCATCGTGGCTGCCTCACAATAGCCGGGCTGACAAAAAAGGGGAAGGAGGGATCTAGACATCGTCGACGGCTGTCCCTATCCGCGCAACCCCTGCGCCCAAAGCGGGCACTCCCTCTCCCCAGGATCCTGCGTCCCAGACCCTCGGTTCCTGTGCGGCGCGTAAAAGGTGCTGGCTGACTCGATCACACAGCCAGGCGGTTGCGCGCTGGGGAAAGGGGTACGGTACAGACGAGAGCGGAGTATGCAGTAGCGGACGGAAGGGGGAGCCTCGACACCGAATTGCCCCGTGCTTATTGCTCCTCGCCCTCCGAGGCGACGGGTTCCTCGAACCTCCCTTGCGACGAATCTAGACAACGTTCGGGGATCATCTGATCTTCGCGGGTCTCGAATCAAGCTTTTGCCGCAGATGGGTCTGTATTTTGTGAGGCTCGGTCTCGCGCTTCTCCGTGGCCATCCGCTCAAGCTCAAGTTGGAGGGAAAAGAGGGGAAAGTCTTACCATTTAGGATTTGCAGGGCTGAAGACTGGCCGATATGGAGCAAAGTTGGCTGGCTGGATGTGACTTCATCAGCGAGGAGGGCTGCTTGTTCGGGGTGGATGACAAAAGCAACATTGCTCCTGGCGTGCCTGGACGTCCAATGTCGGCCGACCAAAGCATTGCCGCCGTCTTTGATTATCAACCATGGCGGAGATAATGAAACAAGCACGCCGCGAGCCCTCCACTCCTCCGTCGACGACGTCGGGTGGCCCCTGGTTGTCGGGCTCTGAACGTCCCAAGTTCGAGACCGAAAACCCCGCGCGGGCGCGGAGCGGAGGAAAAGACGAACAGAAAGCCCGCACCCCGGATCCCGGCCGTCGCGGAAAAGGGGGTTATGCTGCTGCGGTGTTTGCACACAGCAAAAACAAGGCCGCGCCCCCCCTAGTGCAATAAAACCCAAAATGATGCTACGCTGGGTAGCAGGACGAACGCTGCCAAACCCGACGCTTGGGACACTGGCACCCCGGCACTACTATAGTACGTCGCATGCCCATCGATGCCGATTAACCTTATTTCGCGGGGAGGGCCCCCGGCCTATCAAGACGGCGGAGCGCCGACCGTCCACCATCAACCTAACATTGCGACGGGGACGTACCCCCCGGTCCCCGGTCTCTGGCCGCAATCAGAGCAGACCACATCCCGGGCATGTACATAGTATAGGCCATTTTGGCTCGCGGCCAAGAAAAGATGAACCGCGAGTCGCGCGCGCGCGCGCGTGTGTATGAAGTTGATCAGAGGCCATCGCTCTTCGGACCCGTTTTGGATGGTTCCCGTGGTATTGGGCGCCAGGACCCCACACAACAACGTTTAGAGATCTGATTACACGTTGGGCTTGCATTCGATGGGTCTTTGCGTCAATCGGTTAGTCTCCTCTGTCCATCTTTCAGCTGATAGAACGACCACCGTTGGACTGGCCCCAATGAGATTCCGTTGACCGATCGGGCCATGACTGCCGTGATATTGGGCCTGGAATAATAACAGTTGGGTTCGAAGCTGCCGAGTACTTTTCCGCCCGTCGGTAAGTGCCTAGCCACGTTGGACAGCAGTGTGCCGCCGAGCAGTGTGCCACGGTCGATCGGCAGGAATCAGTGTATAGCACGCGAGGTCTGTCAAGGAGACTCTTGTACTGCTGACGTTGGATCGATCGAAAGGCCGAGTTTGATGAGATTGAGGCGATGGCTAGTTGTCTCTGTTATTGCAATCATTGAAAAAAGGTTCGAGGCAGAAAAAGTCAGACGCTCTTAGACATGTCGGGTTTAGAATCGGGCAGGGAGGCAGCAGATCCGGCATAAGCCTCAATCTCGTCCTGCCAGTAAGCTGACGGGCTTCATGACGAGACACAGACTGCCAGATTGATTCCTCGAAACGGCAGTACATCTGTCGGCTGGGCAAGTCGCAGCTGACGATTCGGGTGAACAAGGTGCTGATGTTCCATGACCGCGTCTGCTTAGCGCGACCCGAACGACTGGCACTGGGGTTGCCAACGCGACGCGAAGTAAGATTCTAGCTTGATGAAGGTCGACATAAGGCTTGCAAGCGGCCTGCGGGCGGTGATGGCGGCTGCGGGTGACGCTGCAGGGCGGTCGCTGATGCTTCGATAGAGACGCCCGCGCAGATCTTACGGGGTCCAGTTTGAGAGTACCGTACATGCCTTCTTGCCTTCGCCATACGGAGCAACAGCTTAGCATTTCGATTTCGCCCGGTGCAGTGGCAGTGATGTCTCAGTCTCACGAGTTGCCACCACAAGGATTCCTGACGGGTTGGGTTTGGATGCCGGCGTCCGGAGTGACGCATGTTCCACGGGAGCAGCTGCGAGTCAGCTTCCTTCGTTTGAAGGACGATATCGTCGTTCTCGTGATACTCCATCGAAAGAGAGAGGCGGGCGTGCCTTCTCTTCTCTTACAGAGGTAAGGAGAACGAGATTCCAAATCGGAGAAAGTCTGGTATGACCGTTATCAGGCAGCCGCCGCGGCGCCCCCGAGGCGGCCCGCTAGACGCCGGTCGTCTTCGTCTGATTATTTGTCGGTGCAGGGAGGTAGAAGCCAACGTTGCGAGGCTGATTTGCGATCCACCATGGATGATACTGAGTTAAAGCCCCGCAGGAGGCGTCAAATGTTGTTGTTGTCGTCGTTGACGAGGGGGTGACGAGCTTGTCAAAGAAGGAACGGGGTTTATGCCAAGAAGCGATGAGATAGATGTAAGATGGTTCGTATTATGTGTGTCCCGGTAAGAACAAGCGAGTCCTGCAGAGACATGCAGGGACTTGGTGTAAAAGTCACTGGAAGTCTCCTCAGGTATTCGTTGTTCGTAGCTTGTGGAACTCGTAGGACCAAGAGGCTGAGATGCTACTACCACGATTAGCACTGCTGCTGCGCTAGCGTCTTGTCGTACTAGCGGAAGGGAAGGTAGTAAGGCAAAGGCAAGGCAAGGACTACACAGTAGGTCCACGCCAAGCCCAAGAAGAAGCAATCTCGCAAAATTCCTAGCAAGAGGGGAATGAGGGCGGGGTACCAAGGCAAGACAAGAAGCTGGTTTGGGGCAACAAGTCGGCCAAGACAGACCACAAGAGCTCATTCGACGAGAAACAAGGTTCAGACACAGCCGCCGAGATTCAATTGATTGACTTCCACTGGGTGTCGCAACGTGGCTCTGTACATAGTAGACTAGCCGCAGCCTACAGGCCTACAGGACGCCCGACTCATTGGAGCAGCTTCGCATCATGTCGCGATTGGCGAGTATTGCGTTACGCGGCATTGGCATTGCATTGGTATTGGCAACGAGTGGAGAGTATTTACCGCAGAGTGAGTAGTGCCCGTGGTGGTGGTGGTCACTGGTGGTAGCAAACGGCGAGAGCGAAAACGAAGGCTGGCGTGGAAATGCGAGGAATGCGAGGTCAACGAACGTACCGAATACGCTAATACGCGGTTGCGTTTCCCATTTCAGACGAGAGAGAATAAACGGCCCGGGGGTAGGTTATTACGTCCAGTAACAAGCAACGGTACATACTTTACGCGGGGACAGGCTTGTTGCTCAGCTGCACAGGGCACAGGGCAGGCACTGGATACCTACACTAGGCATGGGCACAGGCAACAGCCGTGTGCAACGGAGCAGCTACGTGGGGTTTGAGGAATACTCGTACGTACCTTCCATTGTCTGGACTCTGAAATCTGGTATTACTACCTACCTAGGAAATGTGATCAACCCGCGAACGGGATTGGGATTCGCAGCAGGAGCCAACCGCCAGGGTTCCTGCATCCTACGGGTAATTTTGTCAGGTCGGCGGACGCATCAGGCATGGAAGATGGAAGACTGACGGGAAGGAAGTGCTTCTGTGACGACAGAAGTACCTGTCGTATTGCGGCTTAGTTAGGTAAGATACGGTACTTGGGTACCCAGGTAGCGAGAGCGAGACACACGCCCCAACCCTGAATTCTTTACGGGAAGCCACTGGACTGTTACAGATGTCGCTACGCTACACTGCACTCCTAGCACCTTGGTGCACCTACTAATAGTACGTATCTATGGTGCCTGCCATCTACAGAGTCGTACTGCAGAAAAGCCGGACGGGAGGCAGGAGGCATGAAGGCTAGAGCCTAGGGGACATCTCAGGCAGGAAGGCACACAGGGCACAGGGGGTTGGTCCCGCCTTCCTCTTCCACACGACGGCCGACGCCGAATCCGAATCCCGGACACATCCACCCGTCGGCCGGAGCAATCCTGACGACCTGCACAACCTGCACAACTTCCCATCACCACAGCCGCCAGGGTACCACCACTCGGGCCCGAGGACGCCCCGCAACGCACCATCTCTGTCCATCATCATCTATCTCCATCCATGGATGGCATCATGACCCGGCCCAGCACCTCCGGCCATCAACCCACCTGTCAACAGGGTCTGAAGCCTGCAGGGCATGCGAATAACAGCCAAGTCGGCGCGGAGACCAAGACCAGCAACCGTCGTTAGGCCAGGTACGCAGAGCCAGGTACGCAGAAAACCCCCCGAATCCTATTGCTGTTGTTGCTGCTACCGCTATCCACGTGGTTCCCGCAAACACCCGTCGCGGCCCCGAAAACTCGTTCAAGATGTGTGTATTTGTTGGCGGATTTCGAATTCTGACGACACAGCCTAGGCCGCCTCGCAGGACCCCGAGCCCGTGATGACTTGGATGATGACAAACCCGGCGCCCGAGCCCGAGCCCGCGCCCGCGCCCGCGGACCGCGATCCCCAAAGGCCAAGAAAAGCCAAGACAAGCGCCAATCAAACACCTGTCTAACTCTACGCAGTAGATTGGCAAGCTCTGCGACAAGCGCCGCCCCTCTGATTATTGAAACTTTTTTTCCTCAAGCCCACCGCAACAGCATCGTGTCATCTGCTCGTTCGTCTTGGCCTCAACCCCAACGTCCGCGGCCCCAGACAGTCGACCCAGATTATCATGCATTTGGGCGGGCTTTTGGCCCTGCCATTTCAGAGCCCGCTGGCTGCGGCATGTTGCATGGCCCCATGCTCCTCTGGGGGCTCCACGGACGCCGGTGTCAATACGGCGTATGCGAGGAGGCCGGCGCGCCCCAGTTCGGCATCGCGAGCTGCCGACGATTTGCACAAAAAAGACCCGCGGCTTCATAAATTCTAGCCCTTACTAGCCTCGACCTCGCGGCCGATCCTCTGCGATCGCCTGCCTAAAATACGGGGGCTTCTGTCAGGGGACCACCCACCACGTTGGCCTTTGGTCATGGACTCTGGCGGACCCATGTCTCTCCGATACCGACCATGCGGACAGAGTGGGACGGGGGCGGAAGTGGAATCGCAGCCCGACTGGCTGTTTCTGATATGGAGCCTCTGAAAGAAAAAGTCGAGAAGGAAAAAGAGGGCGAAAACAACAGGCTTATTGTCAGGTCACTCACAGGCCGAGCGATGCGGGATTAACCCACCTTATCTCGTTGCCCGCGTGCGAAACCAATCGAATGGCCTGCCCGAATAGGGCCACGATACGCCCGAAGGCGACGGGAAAAACCCGAACACCTGCGGCCGAGACGCCTTTTACCCCGTGCTTCTCCTCCGAACTTTGACGGCAGTCGATCACACTCGCAATTCAGCGTCGGCGGAAACTTTCAGACTTTCTCCAATCTCGGCGAAAACACAACTCCCAAACACCCCAGAATGGCCCGCTGACAAAGCCATCGAGCCCGAGACTACCCAACTCCAGGGATTCCCCAGCTTCGTCAACCCAACTTAGACGGGGCGCCCAGCCCAACACGTTAACTTACGGTGTGCCATTGACAACGCTGTCCGAGCCCCTTCAAACACTGTCATCGGTCTCCAAGCCCGTGGACTACGAATCGCAGGACGGAGCATCTGCCCTACACCTGAAGCAGCAGCAGCAACCCGAGAAAAGCCACATCGCCCTAGGCCCGTGGGTCTCTTGCCGACCCAAAAAGTTCCGCACAATTTTCAAGGTGGACGAAAATAATAAGCGACTCACTCTGGCGTGGCACGGAGGATCCTCCACTATCGGACCGCGGGGTTTACAACACCCCGTCCCGCCCTCCGTCACAAACGCCGAGATCACAATTCGATTTCTAACCATCTCTAGTGCCAACGCCCCCTTTCTGATTCTGGCATGCAAAGCACATCCCATGCGACGCAGTCACACTAGGCGACTGGATTCCGCTCCTCTCGAGTATCGGCGTGCTACCGAACCTCGGCCTCTCAGACGATCGTCGCATGAACAGCGCCCTGAGCATCCCGCGTTTAGTGGTCCACATGCGCCGCGTTGACTTGCTTGTGTGCTTTGACGAAATCAGACGGTTTACCGTCGAGTGTCTTGGAGTTTCCTCTGTCTCTCTGCGCAGTTCGCCTACCTTCGTTCTCGCCAGACAGACCCTGCTTGGGGAATGCTGCGACAGACGTTCCGCGCATTTTGATCCCGAGCACTTACTTCCGCGTGTAAAGCGTGTGCGTGCGTCGTCGCGTCGTGTGCGTCTCTGCGCAGACCGTTGGCTTTTGCGCCCTGCCACTGTCAGTGCCGCCGCCGCATGCGATACGCACACGCCCACCAAGGCCTCACTACACCCCCAAAGAGCAGGGATCTTGGGCGCAACCAGGGGGACCTTTGTCCAGAACGACCAAGACTCTTGATCGAGTGGCTTAGAGGTGAGGGGCGTGACGACGCCTGACCAGCCTCTCGCCCGCCGCCTCGGCGGACTTGGAGCTTTTGTTTCGTCCGCGCCGATGGACGTCGATGGTTGTTGCGCTGTCTGCCCTGCTATGGTGCAGTGGTGATGCAATATACGCCCGACAAGCTGCTCATCACGCACTTCACATGGAAAAGGGGTTTCTCAAGGGGCGAGGGAGAGCTGCGCAGCGCCACGGGCTGGCAGTTTATCCTCTACGCGGCACGAAGTTTCCGCCTGCCTGGACCTTCTCGGCCCCCAACGAAGCTTGTGTACTCGTCAGGCATTTTCCTGTAGATCATGGAAGTTGCTGGGCTAGAGAGTGTGGTGTGGGGTTACGGCGCGCGCCAGAAGCTTAGAGAAATGCGACTCGGGCTGGGTTAGGTACGGTGAGTCTCTGCTGGTGCCGGCATGGAAACTACTGCTGCGACCTTGAGTCTTCTCCTGCGCCCGCCAAGAGCCCCTGCGACTTGGGCAGAGAGAGAACATGTTGACACTATTGGGAAGGACGATTATCATAGACGTAGTCCAAGCCGGTGGCGTGGGGTATCTCATTCTCGCCCGTGGCTCATCGCTGCTTGGCAACTCTGAGCGTCGTATTCGCTCAAGTCCTCCGTCGCATCGGCGGTGGGAAGCAACACCCCGAGAGGTGAGGGGGGGGGCCAAAAAAGACGGAGTTTTGAACGACGGAGCTGGCTCCTGAGGGTGTGCCGGGGGGGACCAGGGGTCAGTAGAGAATCAGAAAAAAGGTGAGGAAGAAAGCTATTCCCTGTAATGAACTAATTGGCAGCGTAGCAAACCGCCGACAGGGCTACGTCGCACCCGCAGTAATTTTGGTCGCCAGAGGGCGCGACGGTGCAGGAATGCGCTCTCTCTGGCCGAGTCTTTCGGCTTTTTAACTTTTGTTTCCCTGGTCGTTCTGATAATCAGATCATCTCGGAACCAAAATGCGTTGGGGGAGAGACTGATGAACCAGCATGGTAGCTGTGCGCGCGTGTGCGTTCATGCCAAAAGAATTACCAGAAACGACAACTCCCCGAAGGAGGTGGGTGGCCCCTCACTCTCAGTCTCAGGACGAGGGCAAAAAAAAACAAGGGCATTTCCCCTCTCCTCCAAAAAAGTCATTCGAACTGTGATCGCTTTTGTTACGAACGCTCGTCGCGTTTATTTTTTTTTCCCCTATCCAATGCCAATTGGGACGAATATGGTTAAAAAGTCACGGAGGGGGGGGAACTGCTGGCGGTAGTCCGTTGCGGTAGAATTGGATTCATCAAATAGAGTGTGGTTGTTTCTGGTATTGTTCTGGCTGATTCTGGCTTTCATACCTAAAAATAAACAACAAAAGCTAGGTTTTGGGTACTCTGACCTCCCCTTCTCCTCCCACCCAACCCAACCGAACCCAACACCCGGGGAGAAAATCAAAGGCAGATTGAAATAAACCTTTTGCGTCCAGAGTCGTCGGCGAGAAAACCGGGCGCCAGGCTACCACCCATGCGAAGAGAAACCTGGCCGTGTGAAGATTGTACAATTGATGTGTGTATTCATGGTGGAGGGAGTGTGACCTCCTTGTCCCAGAGATTACCGCCACAAGTAACAAGAGAAAAATATTTCCTGGAATATCCCACCATCCCTAGAACGCCGGATGCCAACCGCAAAATGGTCGGCGGACTCAAGTAAATACTCGTCATAAAGCAACGCCTCCGCGGTGTATCATTCGAAGCCAAAGCATAAGCAGACCGTGACCGTGACCAAACACCCTCCCATTGGTGCGCGCACACCCCTCCCAATGGCACCGAACCCCCACCAAGAAGCCCATTTCTATGTCTCATAACGCATAATCGAAGAATGGCCCAAGACCCGGGATCTTATTTCGTTTCGGTAGTTTTGTTTTCTTTCCTTTGGTGTGGTGACGATGGGAATCATAGTCGCATCGGCTCGCCGTCGTAGCCGCCGTAGATCATTGGGTCACCCATGCCCATCATGACTTCGGGGTTCGGACATGAGAGGACGTGGGGCTTGATGGTGCCGAACTCAGACTCGATGAGGCCTTGGTTGAGCATGTCGATGCCGGCGAGAGCGGGGTTTTGCTGGAAGAACTGCTGGGCGAGGTCCATGGCGGGCGGTGCGGTTGCGCGGGGCATCGTCCATTGTGGGTAGGCGTTCATGGTGGATGGAGACTGGTTGTGAAACATGGCGGCGGCCGGGTCGATGGGCGAGGCGACGGAGTCGACGTCGAACTCGGTGTAGCCGGTCGAGAAGCTCTGGGGAGACATGGTCATCGGGTTGTTGTGGCCGCCAAATACGGCCTTGCGGTAGTCGGCCTCGAACTCGGAGTGGTCGAGCTCTGATGAGCTGGCGCGGTCGGAACGCTCGCAACTCGAAGCAGAGTCGACCTCGATCCTCGTTGCCGCCTTCTCTGCCTCGCGCTCTTTCTGTTGCTCCTCCAGTTGGCGCGCCAGCTCGGCCAGGCCCGCCTCGTCCTCGGGGAATACCGAGTGAACTGGCAGGTCGATATCACTGTTGGGACGGATGCAACCCAGCTTCTGGGCGATGTTGTGAATGACGGGCTGGCCGCGGTCGTTGAGCTCGGGCTCGCCCAGGTCCCACTGCTGGTTATTCCTGACCATGGAGTAGAGCTTGTGGACGGTGGCGATGAGAGCAAACTGGGTGTGTTCGAGGACCTCGGCGTAGCCTCGCGGAAGCTGCTTGTACTCCGTCTTCTTGCGGACGCCGGCGGTGCAGACGAGGCCGTCATCCTTACACCTCTTGCAGGGGAACTCGCCGTCGCACTAGGCAAGTCAGATGGGAGGCGGCGGCACAGGTTGCGGCGAGACATACCTTGGTCTTCTTCATTCGACACCTCTCGCAGGCCTTCCATACTCTCTTGTGACGACCGTCGGCAGACATGGCTGTTGCGGGGTGGTCGTGGTGTGATGTAGCGTTGTGAGGGCTGGCGCGCTTTGCCGTGTGGCGGTTGGGCTTGATGGACTTGGAGCTGGAAGAGCTCTTCCTGGACTTCTGGTCCTCCAATGGAGGGGTAGGTAGGCCGCTTCCCATTGTGAAAGGATGATTAATAGTTATGAGGTGGAGGTGAGGTGTGTAGGTTGTTGCATGAAGTGGCAATGGGGAAGGTATATATGATCCAAGATCGAGGGGGCAAACGGACGTGTAAGTCTGTGGCAGGTATGTGGTAGCCGTGTAAGTCGAGTATATATATAACGAGAACGAAAGGAGACCCAGCGAGGGATTACCCAAAAGGTAAAAGAGTCGGGATGACACAACCACCAAGAGTCCGCGGTGCTAGTGCTAGGGTCGAGGAGTCGGGGACAGGGACAGTCAGCACGGCAAGGGGAGCTGGGATGCAGGGTGTTATCCAAATTATTAATGGCGAGGTGGACGTCGGGGTGCGTCTATTGTGCGCGCGCGAGATTATGTGATGCGGCAGAAGACCTCGGAAGCTTTCGAGTACACAATAAAGTTCGGTTGCTCGCAATGCTACGAGCGGCGGGTGGGCGGGCAGGGTGTGTAAGAGCGGGCGGGTGAGGGCGTATGTGTCTGTGTGGGTGGGTGTGGATGTTGATGTGGGCGTGTGTGGTTTGTGGTGTGTGCAACCTGATGAGGGGATCTCTGCTGCGGCGGGTCTTTTGGTGGATTGCTGGCATTAACGGTCGGCGACGTCTTTATGTCCGAGTGCGCGCGGGCGAGCCCCCGGGTCCCCGTGGTATTTTTTTTTTTTTTTGTGTGTGAAAAGGGATCAGAACGGGATCCTAGCCACCGTTTGTACAAGCCAGGTTGTGGGATGTAGCTCGTCGTAGCAGCAACGCGCTAGGAGCTGTGTGAACTAGCCGCGAGGAGGTAAAGTCCGCAGCGGAGTTCGCGAGGGATAGTGGATTAATGAAAAAAAAAAAAAAAACAAGAAAGGGATTGGACTGGGGCCGTGATGTGCAAGCCACCTGGCTGGTAATAGGGCTTATAATATGACTGCAAATACGGTGGATTGCTGACCGCAGGATGTGAACGTGGTCGTGGAGGTAAACGTGGACGTGGCCGTGTCCAGAACGGATGGTGATGCCGGGCGTGTGGTACTGTTGTGGAGGATTGAGGCTGTTGTCGATGTGTCTCTTATTTCCATTCGCCGGACGCGTTGATAACCCGACGGGCGGATGAATGCGGGCGGATACCTAGTGCCTAGGTCGAATCAAGGCCGGTAGGTTGTGATAGGTAAGATAAGATGGCGAGCGAGGTAGGGTAAGGCAAGGTGAGGCTAAAAGGCCAGGTCTTATTTCTTGATGCAGATCAAGAGAAACACAAGGCTCCGAGAACAAGATGATTCGAGATGAGTTTCGTGACCTGTGTTGCCTTGAAATAGACAAGAAGCGGTTGCGGGATCGAGATGCTCTTTTAAGCAGACGGTATTACATCAGACCATCCAACAAGTTATCAACGCATATGTCAGGTCGGCGGAGTTGGGAATTGAGCAGGAATCAAGGTCCCCGATTCGAAACATGGATGGCTTCTATCTAGCTCCGTCGAAAGGCGGCCCCAATCGGTCGGGCCAACAAACTGTGTCTTATACTCGTTGAAGCAGGGCTATCCACAGCTCGGCCGGGATTTAGAGAATGCGAGAGCTGTCCTGGCGGGTTGGGTTGGTCATCAGCACGAGCTACAACATGGCATGACGCTCCAACTACACGATGGGCGTAGGTATCGTAGGTATCTCAGGTATCTGAGCCAGGGGATGAGATGGGCCTAGTTCTCGGCCGCCTTTCGCTCGGGGAGAGACCACGAAGACTGAAAGGTACTTGCCAGAGACGAAGCCGAGAGTACACCACGCCTCGCCCAAAGTGGGTTACATGGTATGCGAGGACAGGGCTGGTAATGTTGCCGTCAAGGGGTAAGGCAGGTTGAGCGGGTCCCCTGCCCTGCCGTTACTGATCGGTACATGACAATACCTCGGGTGTGGAGGTTTCGAAGTCCCCGACGTCCTGAGTAAGCTCTGCATGCGCGGAATAGAGCAGCACTGTGAGCGAGACAAATGCTTCTCCGAATGACAAAAACGCCCCGAGCTACCTCCAGAGTCCGACCCCACTCGTCCGTCCTCGGGACTAGGCGCTCTCCCAGGGCCAAGAGTTGGTGGTGTCGATAATACGTCTTTCTGCCATCGAGGTTACCGCCGGAACGTGTCAACGTGTGTACACTGCGTCTTGAACGCCCTCCCAGTCCGTTTTGGGGCAAAGGTAGTAGTCTTTTTCTCGCCGCAGCGAATGTCTCGATATGAATCCCGGTATAGCCACATGACAACCATCGCACAACAGCTTTCGGGTCAAGGTTTAGCGTCCTTGAACACTCATCAGTCCATCCCAAACTGCGAGATGGCTCGCAATCATAATTTTCTGTGCAACTCGGCGGATTCTGACGGGGCCGGGAGCGGTGCGATCGACTCCCACTTGTTTCCGTTCGCCAAGAATTCCGGCCTTGTGATGAGGCCGGCGCGGAAGGGGGCGGGGTCCGCGACATCTTTTGGGGTGCAGCCTTCGATCAACGTGAACGACTCCATACCAGCACCGCACCCTCGCCTTTCCGCCGAGTTCTAGACTCGCAGCTGGAGGCCAAATGACAAGGCATGATCGATTGATGACGCCAGAGAACCGTGTCTGCCAGCTGGCGTTGTGGTGCGTGGTAGGTCCCTGAATCAGAGGTGCCAGATTGGGCCAAACAGACAGGGAGCCGGGGTTGATGATTCATGATTGATCACCGCGAGCTGGCTTGGGCCAGAAAACAAAGACGAAAAATGTCCCAGTCGCTAGACCATGCTGTTTACAGCATTCGAGAAAACGGCCCGCTTCTACGCCTTGAGTTTTTTTTTCTCTTCGAATTTCGTGCTCAGCTTCACCGGCATCTATTGGAGTTTTCGAATGCGAGAAGAATCCCATGTTGTCGATTGCATGCAGGAGGCGAACTGACCGCCACAGCGGCTGAAGAACAGACATTCAGAGAAGGTCGAGCCCTGCCATATGCAGGGACTTCCTCGTTGCATACAACGGCGCCGAACAGGCTCGAGTGGGATGGCCGTAGCGGACGGACATTTTGTGTCATCCTAATTAACCCATGCTGAAGATCGAAAACTACGCCAAGAGCCGCGGCAGCTGTAGGATGGTTCTGTCCGCATAGAAGATGCCCTTGTCCGTGTACCTGACCGCAAAGTCTCGGGCGGAGAGGAATGCGATATACCTGCCCTATTCATACTGAGACTTTGCCGGCTGTCGAGGTGACGGTCGCAGCAACTCGGGGACGATGGGGTCATGATCAACCAGATGTCCGTCCGGCGGTGATGTAGCGTGGTTCAAACTTCTGGCCAGCGCAACCATCTGTGCGGTGGGAGCGTGCAGACAGGTTGTGCCCGCCATCAAACCCATCTGATACTGTGACACCAGTCCAGGGTGCAGGACAGCGTCAAGGCGAACAGTTTCGAGGAAGAAACCTTATCTAGTGCTGGAGCGAAAGCCGCCCACTTGCTTGGTAGTGCTTCCCTGCCGAGGCTCGTCGGCGGCTCGCGACGGCGGCGCGGGGGCCAATGATTTTTGATCGATCGCGAGTGATCGAGGACCTGGCCAGCGTAAAAAGGTCCGGCGGGGAGGCGAGTAGATGCTGCACGGGATGTCGATGCCGCGGCATGCAGTCTGTTCGCCGACGTCGTGCGGAGCAACAGCGGAGCACGGATTACGTCGAAGGCCAGCAAGGCCGTCTTGTGGCCCGGCAGTAGGTTCTTCACGTTGCAGTCAGTGTTGGAGGCGACCGCACAGAGCAGTCGCTCTCGCAAGGCCAGCTCGAGGCTATCGAGGTCTGGTGTTTCGAGCCGAAAGATTCCCCATCTCAGGTTCATGCGGAGATATCCTCGATGCAATGCCAGGCAACGCCGACACCGGCAGTTGAGATTGGCTTCAATTGATAGATATGGCCCAGTCGCGATTGGAGCCGCAGCGTATCAACCTGAAGGGCAGATGAAGAGTAGTCGTACGCAGCCATCATCATCGTTATCGCTTGTGAAGTAGGAGAGCACGACACGCAGTTAGCTCAGACGACCTGGTGTCCGTCGTCCCTGCAACAGAGGAACCATCTAACCCGTCGGCATGTTGCGGTGGGGGTCGGGCACCGAGCGGACGAAGACAGGAATAAGCAATTGAGATCGCTGGTGCCTAGTCCAAAAATTGGGTTAGACTGTCGGTCTTGGAGACGGAAGACTGAAAAGATGAGTTGCTAGAGTATCCGTACCATCGGAGAGTGGCAAGTGGAAGGATCAGGTACAGTCTGACAGACAGGAACAGAGGTGAGCCGGAGGGCGAAATCTCCGCAGAAAGGGCAGGCGCGGGCACCTACCCACCTGACAGGTACGGAGTAATACTACGTACAGTGAGAGGGTACTTTGGTACCTCTCTTTACTACTGAGGTTCCTCCTCCTCTGCTTCTGTAATCACAACGTAAAATCCTTACTTATCAGTATGGGTGATGACGCGAACTCGTTGAAATGCCACTAACAACTGTCAACTTGAACGCATTGTGAGTCATTTGGAGCACTGCGCTGCAGGGCTGTTTCGGAGGTAATGACAATGGTGGTAATGGGAACGGCATCTGTAACGTTGACAATTGTCATCAAGCTCTCCGTTTCCCGGTACCACGCCGACGGACGAGAGATCCGCGGAGCGGAAATAAGAACTCCGGCCTCGCCAACCCCCGGTCCGAGTACCTGCTGTGATCGACGCCTCTTGCTCAGTGCTTCCATCTACTAGATGCCCGTAGGCTGTAGCAGAGGTTGAGGGGGGCGTGCAGCAGTCCTCGGAGAGCCTCGCCGTGGGCGGCGTCCATAAGGACGCCGAGCGGTCAAGGTTAGCTCGGGATGGCGTTCTCGCTGTATTCATTCGTAGCTCCAATCTAGCTGTTAACACCATCCAGCGTGATAACATGGTTGGTGGTTCGGACAGGGGAGATGCTACGAGCCAGATCCTCCACGAACGGCCGAGCAAGGTGGGAATACCCAGGCAGGTAAGAAGTAGTACTATGGTATTAGTAGCTTATTTGCCTAGGCTATTATTACCTGCCCGCCCAATCGGGAGCGAACTAGCGCCGCCGCCGACTCACATCGGCGCTGACATTGGACGAATTAGAAATCTTACAGCCAGAAAAGCTTAGGTAGTTTAATCGGGCGGGCGTAAAGACGCAGCAGATTACTATTCACTCCCTACCTAGGTACTTGCTTACCTACCCTTAACGCAAGATGGTCCAAAAGCCGAGTGGTCCTCTCAAGCATTTGCAACGCACCCTTTGCTATTGCGTGCAGAGGGGATGTACATAGAAGTAATTGGAGCACACTAGTGTCCGTGGTGGGCACTTGCCAACCTAGATGTGAAATCATCGTGGGCCGTCGATTTTTTCTAGAAGGTTGTTACACCGATGTCCGCACTTTCCTCACTACCAAGGCGCCAAGGAGGAGAAAGTACCGACGGGTCCATTTTCACATTCCCGCCAAGACCAGCGAAGTCGTGCCCCACATCTTGGGTCCACACCATGATCTCGCCGACACCGCCCTGACTAATCGGCTTCTCTGTTGGTAAGTGCCGACTCCACTCGGCCCCCGGGAATAAGGTACCGACGTCCATCGAACGCCAAAGTGCGAGCCCGGGCAGGAGCTCCCAAATGCACTTTGGGTCAGGAGGTTGCTGTGCAGCAAGCCAGCAGCAGGGTGAGCCTTCCCGCCGTGGATTCCATGCCGTGGAGCCCACGGCGTGGAGGGCAGGAACGCAGCTAGTTAGGTACTTATGAGGGAAGCACGTATCTCGCAGTATCCGCCGAGTATCCATCCGCACCTGCCGCGCTAGTGTAACTGACCTTTCTCCAGCCTCTTTCCTCCAGAATCACAGCCTGTCCAAGGCGAGGTAGAGGCAGGTAGCCTCGCACTCTGATCCTTTCTGCATCATCGTCAAGTCGCCTGACCTGAACACCGGGGCTCTTCCTGCCCGGCGCAACCCACTTTCGACGTTGCTCGGCACCGCGTCTTCCAATGACTCCCGGCCGGTGACTCTTGACCGTTCCTCGGCATCCCACACGCGCAGTCCACGGGCTTTCTTCGCTTTTCTAAGCGGCCGCAATCTGCTCGTCTCATCACACTTCAGACCCTCGCAGCTGCAGCGAAAACCCTGTTAGCCTCGCCGACCTCAGGGTACTCATGTCCATCATGACGCTTTCTTTCGCCGTCATCAAAAACAGCACAACGGTGTTGACAGGCCAGAGGCTAGAGCCCACCGACAAAGAGGCTAAAGCTACGGATACCAACAATGTGTATAGTAGGGTTGGCTCGGATCACCACCCTCCAGCATAAGGTAGCGCGGCGCGGCGCAGGCCAGCGGATACTTCCCGTTCCCCGTTCCGCCCTGTCTTGCATTATTCATCATGTTGCCCCGATTGATCCCAGGCTCACGGACGTGGGCCAATGGCAGCACACGGATTCGGCCGTCTCTCGGTCACAAAGACGGCATTTCGGCCTCCGACTTATTCACGCAACCACCGAAAACCGACCCCAACCCTGGCAGCGAACTACACTAATCTCAAGAACCGCGCTTCAACGCGGCATCTCCCACGCGTCGCCTTTACCACCAAGTACTCTACAGTCTACACTAGTGTATCCTGTCGAGCCCATGTCCATCTGCTCTGCCCTGCGCCCCCTTCACCCCGTGCAATCTCAAAATCGAAACTTTTTTCTCGCCCATCACGCCGATCGGGATCCAAGCTCCTGGGCTCCCCTGATCCTCGTCAGATGGAGCCCTTTTGCATTCTCGTGACACTCCTATTGTCATCTTCTTCAGGGTCTTCACCCCAGGGGCACAGGAAGAAGCCGGAATCTCAAAATGGCGCACTTTAGACTATTCGCCGCTCCCCCGCCGTCACGGCACGTCGATATCGGGACACCTTGGCACCTGGACGCCGGCATTCTGGAGAATGGAGACTGAGTACATTCCTCTACCTGCTGTACAAATTACAGACTTAACCATCATCACCACTTCATCCCAACCATGCTCACAAGCAGGGATGCCTCCAGTTTCGGCCAGCCCACCAATCCTCTACCCGCGGTTCCGCCGCCATGCAGACGCCCTACCAGGTGTCGGCCGTCATCGTCCCGCGCTGTCTGCCGAAAGCGGACTTCGGCTTCTGCCAAATTCCAGTTCGGCCGAGGCTCGACTCCACCTCCACCACGTTCCTCATGACGTCTCGTTGCATTGGAGCCTCATCGCTCGTCGGGCCGGCGCTTGAGCTGTCCCGCCACGATCCCGTCTTGGATAAGGTTCGTTGACTCTCGCTCGCCTTTTGCCGGTCTATCGTCGGTCAGGCGGGTCTATAATGCAATCCACGCTTACACCAAGACACAGAACCTTCCGACAGCGTGTTTCGGTGTCCGTCTACCGGGCGATATGCATCGGCAGTTGCGAATCAGATTGTCATGTCATCACTACGTGCTCTCAGTCGAACTCTGACAAAATCATCAGATGCAACAGACGTCATCCTGGCGCAGAACCTACCCAGACTCTTGGGTCCACCATCAGTCTGAGTTTCGGTCTTCAGTTTTCTCTGCGGGACCGCTGGTCTGGACTCTGGAACCAGACGAAAGGAGACGTCAAGGTACGGGATGGGCAGCATCCTTGAGGTATCGAGCGGCGTCTCCGAGTCCGACGGGGTTCTTTTGGTGGGTAGCGGTCCCTTCACATGGCATTCCGCCAACGAAATACCACTCCTCCCATGACAACAACAAACATGTGGAACTAACGGTATTCCTAGCACCGTCCGATGGTTGATACGCGCCAGGGTTGCACGTCTTCCCGCCAGGTGGATATTCGGGGCGCATGATCGCGCTGTCCACGCCCAAATTTTAATCAGAGAGCGGATTTGCTCAGCCGAGGCTTGTGGGGTTCTCTTGCGGAAGAGATTTCCGCCCTATAGCGTCGGAATAACCCGCGAGCGGCATTACGGGATTACACGGCCGGTTGTTGACGAATCTTGGCACCCAACGGCGCCGCTCCGGGGCCGCTCCGGAGTGGGCCTGCAGATCCGGAGCTGCCCGGTCTTTGAGACCAGAAGGCCCGGAGCTGGTCTTGATTCATCAACCTTGTCTTCCCAACGGAGGCAAGACAACTGAGGCGCATGAAAAAACGGTCGAGGTGTTGATCCTACGGCGTACATTTCGCGTCACCGTTGCAAGTGGCTCGGCTCCATATGCTGAGCAGACTGCATGCCTTGTTTGCAAGCTTCCTTCCTTGGCCTTGAGATCTCCCGGCGGTCTAGAAGCCCAATCGCCAAGGCTCACTTATTCATTCGGCACGCATTTGGAAAGGGCTGAACAACGGATAGCGGAGTATGCCCATGGCTTGACACGAAAGCGAAAAGTGCGTCGAGTCACGCCACCGGCCCCTGCCTGCAGAGTACTCGGAAGAGTGGAGCTGCTCCCCGTTGCTATCTCCGGGCTGGATCTGAGATTTCCTGGGAGATCTGTACGCCGTGCAAGCAGCTTCGGGGCCCTTTCGGCGGACACAAACACCGTCAACCGGCTAACCTCGCTATGTGTCTCAGCGGGTCCTATCCGAGAACGAATGGCTCCCAGCGACGTGATAGCAGACCCGGGCACGCATGAGAATGACACGGCTTTGTCAGCCTGTTTGGGCGTGGGCTGACTGTTTGTCACCAACAACCAGACAAGGCCCAGCGTTGTTCCACCTGAGAGAGCATGGGCCCCTGCCTAGACGAGAGATAAGGACCGACCGCCTGGAAGTGTCACTTCGTGTATCGTGATCGACGGTACCTACGTTGGTGTTTCGAGAAGTCACCTCTTGGTCATCTCTTGGGAGGCAGATCTGGGGATCTGCGACTGCAGATGCCAAGCTTTCCTGCTGGCACACCTTTGCGGTAGGGTTCTTACCAGCCATGTGCTATCTATGATGTTATTCGAGGTGATGTGCGGCTGATGGACAGTCATGACGAGCAAAAAGTTGGTCGCTGCCAAGGCAAACTGCGGCTGCGCGAGTCAAACATTGCGATTTTGCGATCACGAAGTGCGTCGCGACTCCACAAAATCCAGCGTCTCCTATATGGGCCATGGGGTTGGGTGTGTGCCAACTTGCTAGGTAGCTACCTCGTTGGCGCCCAGAAATGGCTCACTGGTTACCTCACAGGTTACGAGAGAGGAAATAAGTCGCCGGCGATACGTGGAACGCGAGGCCGATGGAGGCAGACGAGAGAAAGAGAAAGAAAAATATTTTTCCCCTTCCCGCGACTGGCAGCTTTTGCGGGTAGCACACCCCCTGGAAATGCGATGGTCACCACTTACCCGAATGTCTTCCGACCTAAGTCCGCCCCACTGTCAGCCCGGAGACAAGACGACGCCAGTAATGCCTCAACATCACCGTGTGTTTTTGCAGCGATGCAAAGATTTTCGGTGCAGGCCCCATAGGCCTCTCTTTTTTTTCGGTGGGGATGGAGACGAGAGGACGGGCGTCGTACGATAGACCCCCGATCAGTCATCCCGTCTCGGAGGAGTGGAGATTCCCCACCCTACACACGGTGCAGTGCTACCGATGTTCAGGCCGGTCGTCGCCCGGCATCTAGCTGCGGCACTTCGGCGTCTATCACCGGGCGGTTGGGAGCCGGGGCACATGCTCCGCAGTGTTGTCGATGATCGATTGTTGCGATTTACTCACGATGAGAGGGGAACGTTAGTTTGGACGCGTTCTCCCGCTTCTGGTTACTAAATCGCCATCAGCATAGCTGCCGGGTATCCATGCCGCTCAAGAGGGTTTCCACGAGTTCCAACGACGTGCCACAGCTGCAATTGTTCAACTCAGACGCCTATAATTGCCACCCAGGGAAGGAATATCGCTAAATCGCCAATGACGCAACCACCGTATATGTCAGAAGTGTGTGAGAGGCACAGCTTCATCAGCCAATGGCTACAACGAACAGCAGTCGAGACATGTTGGATCATCCCGATACAGATGGATCTCGATACTGCACCGCGCACCCTGGTCAGCAAGTTCCCCAAAGTCACACCACCGAGGCGAGATGACTTGGACAAAGTCACTGAAAGTCGAGCCCATGTATTCTCAGGGAAAGCCGTATCGCCAGGTTTCTTTGCGTCAGACTGGGGGCGGGATTCGCTTCCAAGAAGCTCGGGATTGAACTTCCAGCGGTTCTGGTATCCTGTTCACCATCCGAGGTCCGCGGAGGTCCGGCTCCGGTCGGCTCCTTGCACGTTTTGGGAGGCATAATAACCTCCGCGGCTGACCGGAAGTGACGTTCTGGCCGCACGCGTCACACTAGACATTTACCTTGAGATCATAACCTTTTCTCCAAAGGCGCTTCGTCTTGCGTTTCTCAATATGCTGCCGAGGCTTAAGTAGGCGCCAAGCTTTTCTCTGCGCGTTCGTCCGTTCCTTTCTTCTGATGGAAAGGGGATGCGACGCGAACGAGACCATCGTATTTTCGCCAACTCACTCCTTGGATTCGAAATATGCCGCTGCTTGCAATCAGCTCCTAATAGTCAATATTATGGGAACATTTTGCCGTCAAATCGCCTGACTTTAGGGAAGGCCTATCGAATACGTCACAACAATAGCGAAGGGAATCCCAAAACATATAACGCTGGAGATTACCGGTTCAGGTAGAATCGCGGAGACGAGTACGGACAAGAACGCTGCTGATATCAACCTCATGGATCAAAGCATATGCTCGTACTCGCGACCTCTGGCCACTTTAGGGAGTGGTGTTCCTCTAGCCCGCGGCAGTTGGGGGAGGGCTTCCTGCCATCTCTCCCGACCTGGTCGCATTCCATCGGGTACCTCTCCTCGTCTGATGACAGAATGAACAGCTTTTTTTTCTCTACACTCTCGTGCGGGGCAGCGGTTTCTCACAAGGCTACTGGCCAAGGAAAACGGACGAACAATGCGGACGATGGCGAACACACGGACTTCCCCCCCTTTTCATCCCGTGAAGATATGACACCTCTCTCTCCTGCCCGCCCTACAGATTGGCTTTCGTATCTCCGACGAAAAGTCGCCGATGAAACGGGGACCTGAACGATAGTGGCTAGGGCGTGCATTTTTGGCAAGATTCTGGGCCTGTTCGGTATAGTCGTCTCGAGGGATGTGGGTTAAGAAGCGAGAAATGGGATGGACCCGACTTTTGTGTTTCGCGATGTGGGAATCGTTGCGCTATGTGATGCCTTCGTTATCGTTACTCTCAGACCCAAGGTTCGTTTGGCACCGGTGTAAGGGATGTGGGCTCCGGGTTCGGAGGGCTCGAGAGGGCGCTCGGTGAAGGTTAATCAATAGCCGTGAGCCGACGGGAGAAGGTTGTCGGAGCCGCGAATATCAGACGGAGTCGGGGACTCGGCCGAGGCGGCCGAGGACACCGAGATAGTTAGGGATGTGAAAGAAGTCTGTTGACGAAGTCTGTTTGTTGAGATGGTGCTCTTAAAGCCTAGGGAGGCTGTTGACTGGTGGTTAGAAGATGCTTTGCGGCGAAGAGGTGGGGCCGTCGGTGGTTTCGTTCCGGTTGGGTTTGGATGCCAGACGATGGGGCGGGAAGCTTCGTGTGACGGGGATTCAGGGGCTGGAAAGCTATCGATGGATGAGCTGTTGGTTGTCGGAGGGAAGAGCCTTGGAGATGAGATCGCGTATTCGCTCTGCAGACTTCAGGGCGCGCGGTGAGAGGGGAGGTGAGATCAAGCTTTGTGTCTTCTTCCTGGGCGGTGGGATACTTCCGCGAGAAGGATCTTCTATTTTGGATGTCTAAGTGTTGATCTTCCCATACTGTGGCCGCTTTCGATATCTCGGAGGTGACCTTCTCATTCGTGATATTTGCCCGTCGGACTTGAGATCACACAGCTTGAGATTTGCCCTGAAGGTGTCACACGCTTGATTAGAGATTGTAACTGCTAACCACAAGGACACAAGTTTGAGATGAGATGCGTTTCCTTTTCTGGAGTAACGTGTTTTTCATAGCTCCAAGACCAGGAGCTGCTTATGATTGTTGGCTTCTCTCCATGATGGAAACTCGCAATTCCTCTAAGACAGCAGCACCATGTATGACCATGTATCAGCCTCAATACTGCTGCTTTTCGAGTCCTGCTACATCAAGCCAAGCACCAGTGGCTCTTGTGTTGCTAAAGAGGGAGTCTTGAAGTTCATTCCTGATGTCCAGAAATCAGTAAGCATTCCAGAAGTCTTGAGTCACTTTTTCTCCCAGTGCCTACTTTGTTCATAGTTACTTACAGCTCCTGTAGCTGTGACTTTGCAATCTGTTGTTTCTCAGACTCCCTTTTTGTAAATGTTCAAGCTGTGAGCGAAACTAGTAAGGCATATTACTCTTTATAGAAGTCTATGATATATAACCCTAAGTATTAGAAGAGGCTCTAAGGTGATATACTGAACTGATCTATAAGAGATAACTAAATCCAGACTTAGTTTAATCTATCTTTAATAACTTATATATACTTTAGAAGTAAGGCTCTTTTACCTATTAAAGAAAGGTACGATCACTCTAGGAGTACTTTGTTCTTCTTAGTAAGGCAGGTGTAATTGCTCTTGGTTCTTTCTGGGGCAGGTGCGATTATTCTAAGAGCACTTTCTGCCCTACCAAGCAGACACAATAGCTCTAGGAGCTTTTTGTTCTCAGTGAAGTGGGTTTTGCTAGATAACCTGTATATCGCACAACTAGGTAGAGCGTCTTATTCTCAGTAAGGGCTGGATAACTTATAAGGCACACGACCAGGTGAAGTATGTTGTTCTCAGCAAGGTAGGCCTTGCTAGATAACCTGCACAGCGCGCGATCAGGTGGAGCACCTTGTTCTCAGTAGGGCGGGTCTTGCTGAAAACCTGCATGGCTTATGGCCAGGTACACCTGCATGTTGGGGTGGTTGGAGGGGGAGTAGGACTTAAAATGCCAGTCCCCGGAAGGACAAAACAAAGGAAGGTGAAAGAGCTGACGGAGCTACTACTGCGATGATTTGCGGTGATGAGTAGGATTGTCGCTGATCGCTCACGTATCCGTAGTGTGAATACGTGGGAGGGGAGCGAAACCCGGGATGATGGATAATGACAATGACAACGGTGAGATTCTGTGATTGTGCGTAGAACACTGAATAACAAACAAGTTCTGTTCTTTCTGTCAGTCTGTACCGAATGGCGCGCACAGCAAGCAATGAGAAGATGGAAGACGGCGATGACCCGAGACAAAAAGGGTCAGAACTGCTTTATACTACGGTCAGTTCGCAGGGTAGACACCGATGGACCCAGGCTGTGTACAGTCAGAGGCCAAGCTGTGGAATGAACTGCATTGCCGTTCCCAAGGCTCTAGCCACAGCAGACACAGGATAAAAAAGACACGAAAGACAAGGACCTTATAAGAAGAATGAGGATGACAACGACGGGAAACCCATAGGGTAGAACAAGAAGTTGGAAACTGCTTTATGTTGCAACTCAGTTCGTGGGGTGGATGCTGATGACCCTGTATGTAGTTGAAAACCAAGCTTTGGAAGGAAGTGTGTTGCTTTCCCATGGCTCTAGCCTTAGAAGAGACAGAATTCAAAAGACATTGAAGTTTTCCTGAGATCTTAGATCCGAGCATTGCAACGAATTGCCAACGAGGGCAACCACACACGTCTGTTGATGCTATGGAGATGAACAACAGTGGCCGGCAGTGGGTGTTGCTGCTCCCAGCTCTTCTTGAGACGGTTCTGCTCCATGATGATTCTGGCTTCGAAAAACTGAGAGTATCGAGTAAGATGAAGAGATATACGCATGCCCGAAGTCGTTGGGTTTCCGCCATCTAGTGCTTCTAACCCCCCAGTTCTCTATCAGCCTAGGGCGTCTTATGGTCAAATGAAAAAGCAGTGAGAGCAACACTTCAAGTATGGAACTTATCTCAACCACCTCCAATGGTATCATTACGTGAGATGAAGTCGTGTTTGTTCCGAGAGATCCTCAAACTTCCACCCCGAGCTGGATCAGATAGTCGGCTGCTTCAGCCACTAGGGTCTGGAATGGCCCCCATAGACATGGTATTTTGTAGAATTCTCCAAGTTTTCTCATTGACGGACTGGTCTGGTCATCGCGACTCAGAGTTACACTGCTCAAGTCAACGATACCGGTCTTATCAATTGTCTTCCGCAACAACAGGTCGTTTGTCGTGCTTGCGCTTCAAAACATGATGCAACCAAACTGCGACCATGTGCAAATATAATGACGAAGATTACAGGTTATCACCTGAGTACGACGGCTACAGACGAGCCTCACTGCATCGGAAAGTTCCCATCACAGATCCTCATCGCAGATCTCCGAGGTTGAAGTTGATCTTGCTGAGTGGCCACCCCTGCCGCGCTAGCCCATTGCGTCATGACAGCCCCATAAAGTTGCGGGGCTACGCTAGCGGGGCCAACGTTCTGGAAGGGTGTCAGCATGAATAATCCAATCCTAAGCAGCGCATTTGCGAAAATTCCGTCGAATCAACGCCCCCGCGCTGCCCCGGGCGATGCCCGCCTTAGGTAAACGCTTAGACAGCTTCGCGGGGGACATGTGTAAGACCCTTACAGTAGCCTCTCTCGGCCGGCTGGGGGATATAAGCTGCACCTTGGAGATTTGCAAATGCTGAACAAGTATTCCAAAGCGACGCTTCAAGTTGGTTCTCGATTCATCATCCTAAAAGCCGTGGAGCTGTGAGAAAACCGAAAGGAATCGGGTATATATGCCTCGCTTCGCGACCCTCACTGCGATTTTCGCTATTCTCGTTTCCATCATCATCCTCAACACACAGCTCAAGAGCTTCTTCACAGAAATAACAGCTTCACTCCTCGGCAACACCAACATCACCAACAACATCAACATTACCACCACCAACACCACCACAGAACCGTCTATGCTCAACGCAGTCAAGAACACAATGTCCAAGACACTCCACCACGCAAAGATCACGGCGCACCGCAGCGGCACCAGGGGCCACTCGGACCACGGCTGGCTGAACACGTACCACAGCTTCTCCTTCGCCGACTGGTACGACCCGCGCTTCAACAACTTCGGCGCCCTGCGCGTGCTCAACGAGGACCGCGTCAAGGCCAACTCGGGCTTCCCCACGCACCCGCACCGCGACTTTGAGATCTTCAGCTACATCCTGTCGGGCGAGCTGACGCACCGCGACTCGATGCTGCAGAAGGGCGCCGAGGGCGGCCAGAGCGACAAGTTCTACCGCATGCACCGCGGCGACGTCCAGTTCACCACGGGCGGCACGGGCATCGCCCACTCCGAAATGAACGAGCACGCCCGCGACACGGTCCACTTTCTCCAGATCTGGGCCATCCCCTGGAAGCGCGGCCTGCCGCCCACCTACCACACCCGCCACTTCTCCGAGGACGACAAGCGCCAGGGCTTCGTCAAGATCCTGTCGCCGCTCAAGGCCGGCCCGGACGCCACCCTCGCCGAGGAGAAGGCCGCCGAGCCGTCCATCCCGGACACCATCCCCATCCACGCCGACTTCGTCATGGGCGCCGGCATCATCGAGCCCGGCAAGGTGTTTGAGTGGAACGTCGGCGCCAAGGTCACGCAGCAGACCAAGCGCAAGGTCTTCGTGCACCTGCCCATGACCAAGAGCGGCAAGGCCAAGATCCGCATCGACGGCCGCGACGACGCCGTCCTCTCCGAGGGCGACGGCGCCTTTGTGGATGCCGTCAACGCCAGTGACAAGCTGAACGTCGAGAGCGTCGGCGAGGCCGAGGCCGAGGTTGTCGTTTTGGATACGGCGTAAGAGTTGACGGGGAAGGAAAAGGAAAAGATACCACGAACATGACATATAATTGTTTTAGCGGGTTAGCATGTCAAAATTTACATACCAATTTACCTGAAGAATCAGTCAAGACTTCGAAACCAGATGAAGCTCGCTTGCAATGTGACGTTAATGGATAGACCGACCATGCGGATCCTGTGCTTAGCAGGCCCTGGATGAGTAAACCAGGAAGCCGGCCCTTGGGGTTCCGCGGGGAGGTAAGACAGGAAATCTCATCGCGCGCTCGCACATGAGAAGAAATGAATCTCATACTGGTAGAGGCCATCGTCACCCCATGAGATTGCTAAATTTGGTGGTCACGTCCCTGTGAGTGTTTCATCTTCGACCTCTTCCCTGGTGCCACTATACGTGGATCGAACAGGGCCTGGTCGAGGATAAACAACGAATGCAACCTGATTCGCTTTTAAGACCTGGTCAATACCAGTCTTTGATGTGAGTCGGCGATGTTTGAAGGGATCGAGGAGGTAGGTCCGGGCGAAGACCATGTGTGTTGAGATTTGTCATCACGATTTTGGTTTGTGGGTACCGTCCACACGCAGTCGGCCTCGCGTTGATATGGGTCTTTTAAGGGAATTCAGTGCAAGCGATTGAGGATAGAAAATGAGATATATTTGACTTGCTTCACACGTGGAAAGAAGTCGTGGAGTGAGGAGGAAACTAGCCAGTGACTGCAGCGGATGAGGGGCAATTTAGCGCCACGTACCGTATGCAAGCCAAGAGCTACTGTGTATGCGGCAGCATGTCCCGGAGTGGTACAGTGCGAAAACATGAGGAAAGTGCGGGGGATGTGCTTGTAAATCAACTAGAATATTTTTCACCGGCTTGCCGCTTAGACTAATCAACTCCCAACCGCCACTGAGGCCATTCACACCCAGGAGACCACATCGCAGGATTCCCATCGTCTCGTCTCGACTTTTTCTCTCAAGATGCATCTTCAGCCCATCGACAACACCGAGCTGGAACCATTCACCATCGCCATGGACCCCGTACCCCGCCACGACGCCGCGGCGGACCAGGAGATCTTTGACGATGTCTGGGGCTCAGCACCTGCCTCTCCGACGGTCGTCCCGCTCGACGCCCCGGCAGGCACGCACCCCTCCGACATGCCGCGCCTGCAGGCCGAGCACACCACCGCCGGCTACCGCGAGGGCGTCACGGCCGCCAAGGCCCAGAGCATCCAGGCCGGCTTCGACGAGGGCTTCAGCCTCGGCGCCGAGATCGGGTCTCTCGCCGGCCAGCTTCTGGGCCTCCTCGAAGGAATTGCCGCCGCCCTTGACGGCCAAGACGAAGCCGTCGCGAAGGAGGCGAGAAGTTCCTTGGAGGAAGCCAAGACCGAGCTCAAGACCGACTCCATCTTCAGCCCCGACTTCTGGAACACGGACGGCACCTGGAAGTTCGACGTCGAAAAGCCGCAGTCAGGTGACGAGGACGGCGAAATTCTCTTCTCCGACGTGGCTCGTGCCCACCCTCTCATCCAGAAGTGGACAAAGGCAGTCGATGCCGAGATTGAGCGATGGGGCATCGTCCTCAATGCCATCGGCGACGTGGACGATCACGAGCGGCAGCCCAGCCCGGAGCGGGTGCCGAGCTCTGCGGTGCCGCAGGCGAAGAAGCAGCTAGATTGGTGAGGTCTGCTCTGCCGACCGCTCCAGAGGGCGGGCCGCAGCGCGGGCACTACTTCTCATTACCAAGGTCCCATCACGCCTTCATGCGGATGACAAAAAGGCTTCGGGCCGAGCTGGCTTCCTCCTGGCGAAAGATGCCATCTACATCGTATCCAGCGCTATATTACAGAGGATCATCGACTCAGTTTCCAGTAAGTTGCAATATGATGGCTGTGCCTTTGTGTGTGTGGGACGGTGTGGCTAATAACTCTCACATAGCTGAACAAATTGCAGTAATATTACGTTCTGTTATGACTCGGCTCATTTTGACTTCCCCGGATGACTAGGGATCCCTCGATATCGACTAGTCCAGAGTCAAATCGGACTCACTCGCACTTCGACTTGGTCGGTCGTCGGCAAGTGTGGCGAGTACAGCCGGCGGCCTCGACCTCAGCCGCAAGTCAACGCGTGTGGCTTGGCTTGGGCTTCACAACCCTCCACGAAGCGAGGTGCCCATCCATGGCCCTCATGACTCTTCGCGACACTTCCTATTTTTGAATGTAGCTGGGTTCGGCTCTCCGGATGATCCTGCGAGCCAAGGAAATGTTTAGACGAAATGTGGTCATACCACCTGTCATAGTCGTTGACAGGAAACCACATAGTTTCGACAGTATTGGACAATGTCAGTTCTGTCTGCCGTCATAGACAAGAGAAAATATGAGCACCGACTTGCTTCTTCGCATAAAGGAGATATTCGCATGAATTCCGCACGCCAATGAGAGCAGAATCTACGAGCTACCTGCTGAAGTGACTACCTTTAGCGCCGACTTTTGACAGCGCATCGCCACCTAAGGCCTGGCGACATGTGCGAGGCCACCAGAGTCCGTCTCTCGACTGACATCACCCAGCCCTCCATCAGCCAGCGTTCGTTTCTTCTCGGCGTTCGCGAAAGGGGGGGGGGGGGGGGTGTGACAGGAAGTTTCCCTGACTGCTTGGACCTTGGAAATTGGCCAAAATCATGGGAGAGGGGCCTTTGGCGTTTCGAAAGTTCGGATGACGGGCTGTGCTGCCTCACACTTGGAGGGGTCAGGTCGCATCTTAGCCGAAGTCTCTTTAAGCTCACCACCATGGCTTTCGACCGCGCTGCAAGGAACCCGCCCCTCTGCGGCGGTACCACCTCCTGGATGTCGGACGAGGTGACATCGTTTCTCCGCCCTCGGACGATCTCGCTGCTTGTTGGTTGACGCTGCACAGGGATCTTGGGGTGATCGCATCTACCGATGCCCGGCTTCGTCCCTGCAGGTCTTCCTTCTTTTTCCTCCGAGATGGAGAAGAGGTCTCGGTAGACTGGGCTTTCCCCTGGCCGACGTCTCCTCCGCAACCCTCCCGTATCCGTTCTTGTCGTCCCAAATCGGCCCAAGGGTAATTTTAGCAGGCGCACTCTATCTAGGACGTCCTTGCGATCAACAGCCCCTGATCTTCGGCTGGCCTTCCTTCTGGACGGACTGCCCAATCACGGATATCTTCGATGGCCCGAGGAGGCTTGCACGATGGATGCCTCCATTCGAGGACTCCATTCGGGTCTTAGAAGCCTTCTGTATGGCGGAGTAATGACATGGTAAAAACCAAGCTAGCAGTCTAGCATCAACGACTCAGCCATGAGCCCCACGAGTCTATTCGGGGAGTTGCGCTGCGCAGCACCCCCCGGCTCTTGCTGCCTTCCATCGTCACCGTCCCCTTTCTGACGTCCATCATGGAAAAGATTCAAAAGGGCGGCTCGTCGCCCGGTCTACTGCCCTTTCCTTTCTCCTCTCTTCAGTATCTCTGATACCCATACTTTCGCTAATACCTTCAATAACACCCCTCTCTTACACATCCCTTCTTTCACAGACCCCTACACTCTTTCCGGGTCTATATCCTTCAGACCTACCCTTATAGACATACACACACACTCATACACATACACACAATGCGCTGCTCAACCATTGCAGTATTCGGCCTCGCGGCCGCTGTGTCTGCCACCTGGGACGGCCAGTTCAGCTACCCCCCCGGCATCGAGCCCCTGGCCCTCGCCAACGGCAACGTCGACTTCAACATCAAGACCTTCGGCCCTGTCGAGGGCCCCCCCGCGGACTGCATCTCCGTCTGGCACCCGCCGCACCCGGACGTCTACATCGACGACTGCGACAGCGACAAGGAGCACGGCTGGCACTGGGTCCACCCGGGGAAGCCCAAGTGGAAGAAGCCCGGCAAGGACAAGGACCATGACAAGCCCGGCAAGGACAAAGATCACGGCAAGCCGGGTAAGGACAAGGACCACGACAAGCCTGGCAAGGACAAGGACCATGACAAGCCCAAGAACCCCGGTCACGACACGCCCAAGACTCCTGGCAACCCCGACCAGCCTGATCAACCCGATCAGCCTGACCAACCGGACCAACCCGTCCAGCCCGAGCCCACGACCACGCCTCAGTGGAAGTGGACAACCTCAACCATCACCCAGACCGCCATATCAACCGTATTCAGCTGCCCGCCCTCGGTCCCACACTGTGGAGGCGGCGGCACCGAGTACAAGACCGTCACCGTCCCCGCCATCGTGACCATCTGCCCCGTCCCCGTGGAGCCCGTCCCGACGACGCCGGTGCCCGTCGCGCCCCCCGCGACCACCGCGCCGCCCGCCGAACAGCCCGTCCCCAGCAACCCCGCCCCTCCCGTCACCCTCTCCTCCGTCCCCATCCCGCCCCCCGTCAAGCCCTCCAGCGCGGCGCCCCCCCCGCCCGCGACGACGACCAAGCCCGAGGTCGGGACCATCACCCGGCCCAACCCGACGGCCACCACGAGCCGCGTCGTCGTTACCGCCGGCGCCGTGCCCAACGTCCAGCGCGCGGGCGGCATGGTCGTTGCCGCTGCCGTTGCCGCCGCCGCCTTCATCTAGAGAACCATATTACGCATCTTTCGGCATTTGTGTTTTGGGACTGTTATTTGGATAGACATACGGAACGACTTATTATGATACACTTGGGAACTCAGGATTTCTAAGGGAAACACACGGGAAATGGGAATTAACTTTTTGGGGGCTTGGACGGGTTTTGGAGTTGGCTTCTTCCCCCGGGATTGGGGGAAAGGGGAGAACTCTGGGCGTCCTTGGAAACCCAACTTAATTAGTTTAAGACTAATATAATGGGTTGTGCTTTTGTATCAACATTCTTTCTGATGCCTAATCGGTGTGATGATATTGAACCCGGCTGTTCCACGGAACCAGAGTGACAATCCTTCATCTGCGCTTGATGCCTTTTTACCACTCCCGTTGGACGTCTGGCATGCTGTGTTGGTCGTCGCGAGCCTAAGAGCAGATCATCCGGTCCGGGGGATCGACGTGATCATCTCGTCTCCCGCGCGCCACGTGGAGAGACCTGGGGCCGTTGATGCGCGGCGCTCTAGGAATCTTCCGAAAAAGCCGAGAGTTGGGCAAGATTTTCTCTCGCATGATGCCGTAGATTGCGGCCCCAATATACTTGATTTAGCGTCCGGGCCACATCGCGGACGGGGTCGTCGGAGAGACCCAGACACGAGTCGGACTAGCGCCGTTCGGCTCGGGCTGCCGAGGGATTGATATGCGTAGTAATCGCTCCGGTGACGGTGGATATTGGGCGAGATGCGAGAGGCTCGTAAATATGTCAAGGCGCAGGAATTTGCCAGTTTGTCGGGGCGAGTCGTTTACTGCTCGGGGACGTTACACCGCGAGTACGGTACCATGTACGCCCGATCGCGGATCCCTCCAGTGCCGCATTGATACCTGCTTTGAAAAATCTGAATGGCACAAAAACGTGCTCTTCACTGCCGGCCTCTCAGGTGCTCGCCAGGTGCTTTGCAATGTCCTCCACGCGGCGACTGTCGCCGAGCAGCTCCCTCGTGACCTCGCGGTCCCTCCCACCCAGTCCGATGGCGATGAACTTCTGCACCTGTCCGTCCTCGCTCATGACCAGCCGGCCCGATCGTCCGTCGGCCCACTCGAGGTTGATCTGCTTCAGCTCCGCGTCCGCGGAGGAGATGCCGACCACGGTGTCCGCAGTCACCTCCTCCTCCTCCCGCCTCCTACCGCGCAAGCCCGCGGCCCTCTGCAGGTCGCTGATGACGGCGGCGCGGTTGTAGAACCTGACGATCTCCCTCCGCAGCGTCCGGACGAAGCGCGACAGGTCCTGGGTGGTCTGCCGCTCGGCGTCGGCGGGCTTCGGGGCGGGCAGGTGCCGCGCGGCAAGGGCGGCGAGCGGGATGCCCGGGTCGACCGTGTGCCGGTGGACGCGGAGGTGGCGCGAGTCCCTATAGGGCCGGTTGAGCATGACGTAGAAGGGCCGTCGGAAGCGCGCGTCGGTCATGATCTCGATGCGGATGCCGAGGACGTTGCCGCGGTCGACGGCGTTCGGGTCGGGGTCTTTGACCTTGAAGGTGGTGATGGTCGCGCAGGTCCGGTAGAGGCATTGCTGCTCGTGGGCGTCCTGGGCCTTAGATCGGGAGAGGTCCTTTTCGCGGTCGGGGTTCTTGAACGTGGGCAGCGGTATGGCGCTGCGGTTGCTGTCGGATTCCTGGAGGGCTCGGCGCGTCGATTCGGAGGAGAGGAGGGTGGTCGCTTGAAGCTTGAGGTCTTTCTTCAGAGAGGCGACTGGGAACGACTACTGTTAGCACTCATGTAGCAGCGGTCTGGCTTGCAGTTTGCCTACCTCTAGCCCTGAGATCCTTGATCTCCTGACTGAGGGCCTCGCCAACCGCATCTTGTGGTTCCGCGGACATGGCGCTCGTCAATCGCGTTTGGATGAAAGGAGAGATTGGTGGACGGGGAAATCGTCGCAGTGGTTGTGGTCAGCGATGACGTGATCAGCGGAATGGTCGCGACGCGTCTGAAGTTGACATTCGTTGCCAAGCAGCGTAAATCAACACAACACAGCGAGGATGCGACCTACTGCAGCAGTGCAACAGCGGGGGCGTTGCTATCTTATCTCTTATCTTATCCACACCGATACTGCGTGCCCACCTCGCCAATCGCCAATTTAGGTAAGGCGCCAGGGGTCCCCGAATCAGTTCGAGCAGTTCGGCTGGGGCGGGTGGCTTTCCTCCAGTGGAGCGAGGATAAGCTTCTTCGCATCTTTCTTGACACTTCCTTCTTCTTCGCCAAGTATCGTCGCAACCACAAGAACTGCAGCCAACCGCGCGTGTTGTCCTGCTCTGCTTCGGTATACTTCGCTGTGTCTCAGTCCGCTTTGGACTCGGGTCTTCTTCTTTTTCCTTCTCTCCTAACGCTGTTCCGGTTTTTTTTTTCTTTGACTCTTGTTTGCTGGAGCCTAGAAAGCGGCCCGCCGACCATTATTCATTCATTGCCACCCGCGCAGCTCTCCAAAAGTCTCAAAGGCCACGGTTGCGCTTCCAACCACCACACGTCCCCCGACACATCGCTTCAACTTTCTCGACCAACCCGACCGCGCGATCACCCGTGCTGTGTCTTTTAGGTGTCTGACACCCTTTCACTTGTCATTGGTCACTAGGCGCCTTTTTAAAGACGCCGTCGCCTTGACTCCCACGGACTCTGCTCCACCCCGCCTTCGCCCTTATCTCGATCCGCCTTACAAACCAGAACTTTTTTGTCTCGACGACTCCCACCTTGTCGCACAACGTCTCCCAACGTCTTTTCCTAAGCTCCCGACACCACTTCTCCGTTCTGCTCCTCCAAACGTAGCCCTACCCCCGAACCCCGATCGCGACGCAAGCCTCGACCTCGAAACTCTGCGACATCCCAAGCACCAATGAGTGTCCGCACACGCCGAAACAAATCCGTCAAGCGCAAAGCTTTGGCCGACCTCGCTGTAGACACCGACGGCACGAACGGACACGCCAACGGCGACATGAACCAGAACAACGTTGAGTACAGGAAGAAGGGCGCGGCTCCTACTTCCGACACCGTTACCGCGAACCTCATGGCCCGCGAATCCTTCACCCTCGACGACCCCATCCCCAAGACTCCCATCGCCAACAACCATGGCTTCTTCGAGCTCCCCGTGCAGGACCAGCGCAACTTCCTGCTCCTGGTGCTCCTATACTTCCTGCAGGGTGTCCCCATGGGTCTGGCTGGCGGCTCTGTCCCCTTCCTCATGAAGGACCACATGTCGTACAGCGAGATTGGAATCTTCAGTCTGGCCTCGTACCCCTACTCGCTGAAGCTCCTCTGGAGTCCGATAGTCGACGCCGTGTGGAGCCCGAAGGTCGGACGCAGAAAGAGCTGGATCCTTCCCATCCAACTGCTCTCTGGAGTCGGCATGCTCTGGCTCGGCTCGACCGTCGAGAACATGATGGCCACCACCGGCAAGCCCGGCGGCCCCACCGTGTGGAACTTCACCGGCTGGTGGTTCTTCCTGGTCTTCATGTGCGCGACCCAAGATATCGCGGTCGACGGCTGGGCCCTGACTCTCCTGACGCCTGGCAACGTCTCGTACGCGTCCACGGCGCAGACGGTGGGCCTGACGGCCGGCCACTTCTTGTCGTACACGGTGTTCTTGGCGTTCAACTCCAAGGACTTTGCGAACCGCTACTTCCGCAGCTCTCCGCTCGACCACGGCCTGATGTCCCTCGGCGGCTACCTGACCTTCTGGGGCTGGGCCTACATCGCCATCACCATCGGCCTGTCTCTGTTCAAGCGCGAGGAGAAGACCAAGAACGAGGACGGCATCTGGGACGTCTACAAGATCATGTGGGGCGTGCTGAAGCTCAAGAACATCCAGACCATCATCATCGTCCACCTCATTGCCAAGATCGGCTTCCAGGCCAACGACGCCGTCACCAACCTCAAGCTCATCGACAAGGGCTTCGGCCAGGAGAACATGGCCCTGACGGTCCTCATCGACTTTCCCTTTGAGATTGCGCTTGGCTACTACGCCGGCAAGTGGTCTCAGGAGTACACGCCCATGCGCCTGTGGTGCTGGGGCTTCATGGGCCGCCTGGTTGCTGCGCTCATCGCACAGTTCACCGTCACCATCTTCCCGGCCGGCGGCGTGACTCCCTGGTACATGCTGGTGGTCATTGGCGAGCACGTCTTCTCGACCTTCACTAACACGATCATGTTCGTCGCCGTCTCGGCGTTCCACGCCAGAATTGCGGACCCCGTCATCGGCGGCACCTACATGACGCTCCTGGCCACGTAAGTTACCCGCGTCATCCTCCATGCTTGCAAAGCTTGTACTGACTAACCCTCCACAGCGTCTGCAACCTCGGCGGAACCTTCCCCCGCTTCTTCGTCCTGCGCCTGGTCGACTACTTCACCGTCGCGACCTGCCACCCGAGCAAGCCGGCGGACCTCAACGCCCTCAAGGGCCCCGTCGTCACCGAGCCCTTCTCCTGCTCCCTGCAGCCCGACAAGGAGCGGTGCGTCAACGGCGGCGGCAGCTGCGAGATGGTCCGCGACGGGTACTACCTCGTCAACATCATCTGCGTCGTCTTCGGCGTCGTGACGTTCATGCTGTACATCCGGCCCAAGGTCCTGCACCTGCAGTCGCTGCCCATGAGGGCGTGGCGTCTGGCCAACTCCCGGCAATAGATGCCCGGGAGGTTTTGAGTAGTGTTATTTGCATAAGAAACTGTGCACCTGTGTAACAATTTTTTCAACTATTTTTCAGCATCAACGTAGCGAAACCGGCTTGGAGACTTTGTTTGTAGAAATGAGAGATCGAAATTAAAAAGTCGTAGAGACGCTTCTTCTTCATTACCAACTCGTACGCGCTATGCCTGTCTTTTGTTGTCTAGTGATTTAAAGCTCTTCCCCTTGAAAGACAAGTAGTTAAAATCCTTTCGGAGTCCTCACCACTCATACTGTATAGAAGATTTCCAGATCTAATACCTCGCTAATACCCCGCTAAAAAAAGAAAAACCTCACTTCTGCAGCGACTCGATGTGCTTGGAGTGCAACTCCCGCACAGCAGGAATGATAAGACTCTCAATCTCCACGTCGGGCTCGCCCTCGGGCAGCGCCGCCGGATCCAGCGGCCTGTCTTCGCCGGCTTCCGCACCGCGCTGGGCGGCGCTCGGCACGCGGACCCACCGGTCCGGCCTTCCCGGCGCGACGAACACGACCTCCCACTTGCGCGTGCTCAGCAGGTTGCCAATCACAAGGTGGTGCTGGTACCGCTCGAGCGAGTACTTGGCCTTGTGCACCAGTATCGCCGGGTCCGTCTCGAGCTTGAAGCTGACGACCATGCCCTGGGGCGCCCAGCCGTCGACGAGGTTCTGGAGGAACTTGGGGACGGGGTCGAGGTCGATTACGAGACGCTTGGAGCGCGGGACGCGCGGGGAGGAGTCGAAGTTGTCAAAGGTTTCTTCGTCTTCCGATGATCCGTTGTTTGGCTTGAGAGTCTGAGCTGGAGCTGTAGCAGAGGCGGAGAAAGAGTCTGTCGCGTTGGTGGACTGGATCTTGTGCTCCGCCATCCTGTCCTGGGGCAGGAAGAAATCCGACACGGCCGCGGCGAGGTACAACAGCGCAGAAGGGCCCAGCGGCCTCAGCAACCCCGCGATGGCGCGCAGCTCGAACAGGTAGTCCGTGATGGTCGTGAACGGCAGCATCAGCAGCGTGTTGTCCCGCCTCGCGGCCTTGTACTTGCGCAGCACGGCGCGCATGCGGTCCTGGTGCTCCGGGTTCGCCACCACCGTGCCGCCGTCCTCGTCCTCGGCGAGGAAGTCCAGGAAGCAGTCCGTGGCGTGCGAGTAGTGCCGCGAGTAGGGCTGCAGCGAGAACTGCCGGTGCAGGAATATCACCGCGTACCCGGCCTCGAGGAAGTACTCGGCCGACGTGGCCCCGCGGGTGCCCGCGGAGAAGTTGTCGATGAAGCGGACCGTCTGCTTTTCGAGGGGCACGGTGGTGCCGCCTGAGGTTACGAGGACGATGCGCCTGCCCCCCGTCGCCAGGTGGTGGTCGATGAAGGCGCGGGCTGCGGCGACGTGGGAGTCGAGGTTCTTGGGGGGTGGCTGGGAGGAGAAGTAGGCGTCCTCCTGGACCTCGGGCGATTGTGTTGGGGCCGACATTTTTGTTATGTTTCTGTGATTGAGTGTTTGAGTGTGTGATGGGATGGGTGAGAAGGTGGGTGAGTGAGATGGGAGTTGAGTTAGAGCCGGCTTGGTGGGGTTCCTGGATGGTAGATGAGATGGGAACCTACGGTGCTGTTAGTGAATGTTGCAATACTGAATACTGCATGTAATATGCCCCCAACTCCTTTTTCTCCGTATTCAATCCTCTACCGAAGAAGCCGAATCCAAACGTTGAGGCATATAGACGAGAAAGTGGCCCCATCCCTTCCCTCGGCACCTCCGTCAAAAAGACCTCGGTCCTCCGGCGCGCGCAATCTCATATATGACGAACGTTGACTGGTAACACTCACCCTGATATAAGCAATATCTTTCCGTTAGGATCCGTCAAATTGATAGATATAATAAAAGCGAAATAGAATCTTTTCTAGTGACGTTCAAAAATGGCGAAAAGTCCTTATTATCAAGCAAACAGAGGAAGTCAGGAAAAGGCCACAGGGACGTGAAGAGGGTTTTAACGCCGGCTCGGTTTCGCCGCACGGGCCTCCTTCGGCCCGTGACCCACTCGCTCCGGGATGCGAATTACGGCGCACGTATCATCACGGCCGTCCCCATGGCTTCGGAGTTCCCAACAACAGGCCATCCCGTACCCCCGTCCCACATTCACCAAATTTTGTTCACTCGAGGAAAAAAAGGCCTGGGGAAGAGCGGCTGGAGCGGCAAAATACTATCCCTCCCAGGCATATCTGACACTTTCATGACCATCATATCATTGCCCCTTGTTCGGCACCGACGGCCGACTAGTCGCCGAGCCGACGCGCGGAGCGGAATGCTCCGTCTCTAGTATGATTAAAAGTATTACATTGAATATTAAGATATAGTGAATGCTATGCTTGCTTGCAATCTTGTCTACGAAAATGTCGTTAATTCGTGTCCCGAATCCGGGCTTTTGTTTCATACTTCCCAAAACTTCTCCAGTAGTTCTCTTTTTTGACTTTCCGTCCCTTCCGTCTAAAAGACGGCAAAGAGGTTCTTTCCAACGCACACAATCTTGGCCGCCAGAAGTGCAACCAGGGCCAGCACGTAAATCAAACCCGTAAAGATGATGAGGCCCCAGTACCTGCCGCCCGTCGCGGTGATGATCTCCCCGCCGATGGGGATGCCGACGAGGCATGCGATCGATACGACGGTGTAGGTGGTCGAGTAGTACCGGCCGTAGTGCTGCGTCTTGCACAGCCGGCCGACGCACACGGGCGAGATGCTGATGTTGTTGCCGCTGGCGAAGCCGAAGAGCACCGCGAACACCACCACGCCCGCCGCCTTGCTGCCGACGGGCAGCCAGATGCCCAGGCACGCAACGACCGACAGCACGATGGCGGCCATGTTGCTGTTGAAAGGGCCCGCGATGTCTGCCCACCATCCGGGGAGCGCCCTCCCAAAGACGCTGCCCGCGTTCAAGATGGGCAGGATCTGGAAGGCAAAAGACTCGCTGAAGCCCTCGCTGAGCATGTAGCTCGAAATGTACGTCAATGGGATGAAAAGCGCAAACTCCATGAGGAAGATGCCTGCCGTGGTGAGGCTAAAGGCCGTGGAGCGGAAGATACGCGGGTCCGGGTGCGGGCTCGCGTTGCGTGCCGGGGGCAGCCGCGAGCGAATCAGAAAGTTGGACGCGCCGCAGAGGAGCAGGCAGATAAAGCCGACGGCGCGGATCGTCCATCCCCAGCCGATTCGTGGGAAGAGCGACTGCATCATCAGCGGGAACACAATGCCGCCGATGGAACCGCCCGTCGAGGCCATGCCCGTAGCGAAGCCGCGGCGGCGCTTAAACCAGTGCCCCACGGCGGCGATGGACGGGGTGAAGACGAGGGAGGAGCCGAGACCGCAGAGGACGCCAAAGGCGAGCATGAAGTGCCAGTATACTGTTTCTTGTCAGCATACGCCCGTGGTCAGAAGGGAGGGGAAGCCTTTTCCGAGGCCAGAAGTTACTCACAAGTGCAAATACTCAGCAGCATGACGCCAATGACGAGACAAATCGTGCCCGAGAGGACCAGCCACTTGGGACCCCACCGGTCAAAGACGGGGCCGATGTAGATGCCGCCAAAGAAGCAGAGGAAGGTGTACACGGAAAAGATCCACCCGATGGTGCCCTCGCGGTAGCCCTGCAGCTGGTTCATGGCGACGTAGGCCTGGAAGACGGCGATGCTGTTCATGATGCCCAGGGCGGAGAACAGCGCCAGCCACGAACCCAGGACCACGGACCACGCGCGCAGGCCACCCTCGGGGTACGTCTCCTCGTCGTCCGCGGCGGTGGAGGCATGGGTGCCGGCGGCGGAGGGGCTGCGGTGGATGAAGTCGCCGTTGCCGTCCTTGTCGTTATTGGCGGTGTAAGTGTTGGCGACGGCGTTGGAGACGGAGGGGATCAGGTCGTTGCCGAAGGCGGCGGCCGTGCCGTCGTGCGCCGCGCTCTCGGACTTCTCGGGGACCGGGTAGTCATAGTTGCTGTAGTCGGGCTCCGGGGCGATGTGGTCGTCGCCGTGGTGGCGGTAGGAAGTCTTTTCCGGGTCCATGGAGGGACGGGGCGGAAGAGAATCAAGGGGGGGCTATTATTGTGTTCTTCTGTCTGTGTACAGACTGGTATTCCCTCCTTCCTGTTGAATGCAAGCGTTTCGATTCCGATCTCTCCTGTCCTTCCCGAGTCTCGTGCACGCTGCTTCCTCTCGGCCCTCTCTTCCTCTTATAAGCCACACACTCTCTCTGTCTTCCACCCTATGAAACAAAACTCGACAAGATAGTGGCGATTAGAAAGACGAGTTGCCTGTGTCTTGGGGGAAATAGTTCCAAAAATTGGTAATCAACGCAAGTAGCCAAGAGACAATACACAGATTGGTCAGACGCACACACGTCTTGAGGGCAGAGTCGCCTCTTGTACTTTTTCCCGCCTGACTGTGTGTGTGTGTTAATAATGGTAAATGCGCCAGAAGGAACGAGGAGGGTGTGTGGGGTTGAGTTGTCGGGTAACAAGGTGGTGGTGTAAAGGCGCGAGCCGATGCGGGACGAACAAGGTTGGTGTGTGGTGTGGGTTAGGTGATTTGATGCAAGTCTCAAGTCATTCAATCAATCGCCACGCGAGTTGGCGGGTTGCAGGATGAGAGGAAGTTGGATGGAGATGCATTGAAGAGAGTTGAAAAGGAACGACACCAGGGTAAGAAGGGGAAAAAAAACTTTTTTCTTCGTCCCCTTGCAACATTTACCCCGGACGGACGCCGCCGTCTGAGGAAGGTGTGCAAAAGAGATGGAAGGAAGGAAGCAAGGTTCCAGGCCTTTCGATAGCCCCTCCCTCCAGAGGTGACAGTCACAGTGTCGTCGGGTCATTTGATTTTGGGCAGGTAGTGGCCGTAGTGTTGCCGGTTCGCGCTTCGCTCTTGGAGGGAAAGCGACTCCGAAACTCCACCTTGGTCAACCGCTCGCATCACACACGACTATGTAGTATGTAGGCATGCCTGTCAGGCATCTCTGACATTCTTTCGGCTCTCATCCTGTTGCCTCCATCCCTCTAGTCAAACGCGACAAGGCACATGTTGTGGCCGCATGGCCATGTCCTCAAAAGGCGCCGGCTGTTGTTGGCGTCGGCGACAGGAGGCTGCCCGCGGGAAACGAAGTATAAACGGACCAATGGCGTATTTCAATTAGTCGTCGTTTTGCTCTCCGAAACTCTTGCATCTTCCATTCCGTCTCGGCCAGCCTTCCCCACCGGGCACCAACAAGAGCCTAGAGCCTAGAGCCTAGAGGTGCCAACAGAGAAAGTGAAAGGCAAGAAGCCGTCGGAGAAAAAGTCCTCCAAAATATTGCTGCATGTCAGCAACGACCGGTCAACCCTATACTGCAGGTACACCCGACGACATCGACCATAGTAAAAGACGCACGTGTTTTTTTTCCTCCCCTTCTCTGGAAAACTATTTCCACAACATTGGCTTTTCCGTCTTGAGGCCGTCGGGCCAGTCACACCATTGATTGGCCGACCTCTTCATCGAGATTTGCTCGTGCACATCTTTGCCGTCGGAGGCGACTCCTCATCACGAGCCTCTTCCGGAATCATCACCGCATCATCGACAGCGAAAGAGCCCGGGTGGGAAAGAAGACCGCCGGACCGGGCCCTAATCCCGCGGCAAACCCGATGTCTTTCCAGCACCGCTGTGTTCCGGCGTCTGTGTGCGTGCGAATGCCCGGCTCCGGCCGCTCACTGCTTATGCCACCTTCGGGCACGTGCTCCATGGTCCAGAACTTGGAGAGCGTGATTAGGTAAGGCAAATATCGCAAGAGCTTGGACCACCCAGAATCTCCTTGGCTTTCTTGCCCTAGGCACCTTATCCGTACCTACCTACCGACAGGTAGGCACCTAAGCAGCACATGTCTCTAAACGTAATATCCGCACCGAATAACACATCGCACGGACGAACGGGTGTGTGCCTTATTATCAACAGGGTACGGATACCGATACCGTCGCTCCCTTACCCTACCCGGACAGGTATCGGCATGGGGCCGACTCACATCGCAACCATGGATATGGGATTAGCTCTCTCAACTGGGAAAAAGATGAGCCTTCATCAGACTTTCCGGTGGGAGAAACGAAGAATGGCATCCCTCTCGATCAGAGACACGGATTCACGGATGCACAGAACCTAGGCGATGCGCTATCCACTCACCTGGGAACACGTGAGGCTATCGGTCGTCACTCCCCGCGTCCCCTCGAGTACCTACGCGCAAACGCACCAAAAAAGAGCAAAAATGAAGTTTTTCGCCTCAAACCTCCGACAATCGGGAGCGGGGAAAAGACACGTCGACCGGTAGAATACGAAGACTAAAAAAAAAAAAAAAACCAAGGCACGCGCGGGAGAGAAGCCGCCCGCCGCCCCCTCACTTCCGCACCAACCCTGCCGCCAACCAACCTCCCTCCCACCCGGACCATCTCTTCCGGCTGGCACGAATTCCCATTTTCCCCTCCTCCTCCCTCTCAACTCGGAACCGAGACGAGTCAGGCTCGGCCGACAAAAACAAGAATATTGCCATGTAAAAACAAAGCCCCAAGCATAAGCGCTTCGGTTGGGAGAGGGAGCCTGGAGAGGGGTGCCTGCAAGCAAGCAACTTTTTATTAGCCGCGTTCCCCTCGCCGCCCACACGGCGTCGAGGTGGCCTGTTGCTGAGCTCTTTTTGCCCAAAAATACGGATACGGGGCCCAACCAACCCTCCGCCCTCAACGAACCCGCAGAAAGTCGTGCCACTGGGGGTGGGTGCTGCTGCTGCTGTTGCTGCTGCTGTTGCTGCTGCAGCATTCTTCACGGGACACGGACAAATGGTGGACGCAGAAGGGAAGAGATGGAGAGAGCGCGGGAGTGACTGGTCACTTCTGTAACGACACAACCACCAGAGCTCGTTAACCTACCGTGACTTACCTACTCAACTCAAGTTTCGGAAGTAATCAGCGACCAAGAAGGGAGCATCGGTACTCGGCCCGAGGCGTCCCTATGCCGCGCCGCCGCCGCCGCCGTGTCCACGTCGTAGGGCTGGGCTGGGCTGGCTGGCTGGCTGGCTGGGTTGGATGCTCCCAAATCCTGAACCCCGCTTGCGAGGTCTCATTCACAGCATCATTTATCGAACGGCTCTCGGTTTTCTTCCAGTAGAAATACCAGCAGCACCGATAGGTAGCCCATCTCGGAACGCAGAGATGTTGGCGGCGTCCGACCACACACCGGTGGCTTCCCACATGCGTGTAATAGACGGGCCGGCTTCGCAACCAGATGAATACTTTTTGGCTCGTTTCTGGAAATGGTTGTAAAACTCCTGATACCGCCGAACGTCCATGTTCGGCTTGCTATTTGATGTTCCCCCTTTGCGCCCCGTCCTTTACAGCCCCGGGCACATCTCTCTCGCTCCCGCTCAAGCCACACGGCCGCCGCGCTTCCTCCGTGGACGGCGCCTGCTTTCCCGTTTATCTCTGAAGCCCGATGCCACATCATGCCAGTGTTCTCTGTTCGTGCATCTTGTGTGCTAGCATGCCGTCCACCATACAATCTCCACATCAGTAAATCGCACTTCATAGGGCTCGGTCACACTCCCCGAAAACAACTCGAGCTGGTCCAGCTTCCACGCCCACACAAATCCTCGCGCAAACTGGTGCTGGGCGTATCCACGTCCCAACGTGCCGCTGACGTTCCCCGTCAGCTGCTCATCCTTGCCAACTTGCAACGCCTCCGTGCGTGCGAATAGAGACCGGTGCTAATAAAAAATTCCCCTTCCTCTGCCAGAAGACCGAGACTGTTGCCTCGTTGGTTCATGGTAGGGACGGACGAGGAGCGTACACCGCCGTTTCTGAGCCAACGGCTCTTGTCAGTTGGGCATGGCGGGGTCGTTGTCATTCAATAATCCCTTGAGGAACCCTCCTGGTCGGTTCTCCGGTACGCCATCGGCAGCTCCGTCCACCTCTTCGTTTGATTCTCCGTCCATCATGGCTTCGGATACCGACATCCCGTCCCCCCCAAGGTGGGCGTGCTGGCTCGAAGCAATGGTATCAATATGTTGTCTTATCGTGCCCAGGAACACACTCTTGGCCGGTGCGTCGAGTTTGGAAACCGCCGACTTTCTGAACGTCGTTGTCAGTCAAAACCGCAGCGAGGGGAAGCCCTCGGGCTGGATGTAGATTACAAAAGCTCGAGCATGGACGACAGCTCGTCCATGGGCAGTTGAACCATGGCGGCAGCGTCCGTTGCTCCGGGTACCGGGGTCGCCTGTTTGGACTGGGTGGAGGCCAGCTGTATCAGCAGGTCGGCGTTTTTGATGAACTTGACCAGGTCGTCGAGGTCGGTCTCCATGTTGGCGGTGCGCATGCGGCGGATGATCTCAATGGATTCGGCCTCGGATCGCATGGACAAGAGGCGAAACAACTCCTCAAAGAGAGCGAGGCGACGCTGGAGCTCCTCATGTTTGGATTTGAGGGCAGCGAAGCGGGTGACGTCAGGGCCTGCATCGTACTCGCACTTAGTGCGACCCATGCCTGCACATAACGAACAGACGGGGCGTTGGCCATCACATTTTGATTTCCTCCGGCGGCACGATGTGCATGCGATCTTGGTCTGCGGACGACGTCTCGGGGCAGAGGTACCTGTGGCGGATTGCGGGGTCGATTCCCGCTCCGACGAGGCGCTGCTGGGTGCGGCTGGGCCTGCTGGCAGAAGCTCGCGCTGTGGTTTCATCGTGAGGGCGACGGCAACGGCAACGGTGACGAAAACCGAAACCTTGGGCACAGGAGACCACGGGCTGGCCTGGCGGTCGACCAGGTTTGCCGATGGCTGGTGAATAGAGGGAGGCGTGTAACTGGCACGGCGAGATCTGCGCTCTCACAGCAATAGCAATTGGGATGGCGCCAGTGGACGAATCGAGAGAGAGGGCAGAGCGGGCCACAACCGCAAGGCCAGGACCAGATCCGCCCGCCGTGTCGCTAAAGAAGACTCGATTGCCTTGATGGTGCGCGTCATACTGCCGACCCGCCGGCCATTCTAGGGTGTTCACTGTGGGCTTCGTGTGTCTGTAGAAAGTCGTGTCGATGCGTCGTCTCCTTCGCGTCGCTGTGACCGACTCAGGTGGTATGACGAAACGACGAGACCGGTGGCCCTATTCCCGTAGGGTAGGTAGTACTGAGAGCTTGCTGGCTCAACGCGGCGGCAGCGGGGAAAGGCCTCAGCAATACCTATGTAATACTGGAGCAGGCAGGTAGGCGCTGGACCTGGAGGGCGGGACGGATGGCTGGTGGATTGTTCCGGCGCCGAACGTCCTGGAATAAAATAAAGAATAAATAAAGAAAACAGAATGGATAGCAAAAAAAAAAAAAAAAAATAAGTGGTTAAGGTGAGTTTTGCAGTCAAGCTGCAAAACCCCCATGGGCTGTTCTGGCCGTGGCCAGACCGGGCCATGAGCTGCGAAGAGACAGCCGTGCGATCTGTCCGCCCACCGAAAAGCAAGGATGCCACAGGGCACGACACACGATCGTGGCTATCGAGAGGTTGCTGGCGCATCGGACCCCAGCTGTCGGTTCCTGTCAGCGGTCGCGTCCCAGGATTGGACGCTTCCGACCGTCCGTCATGTCTCCTTCGTCCACTGAAACTCGGCGTATGCGGGGAGATGGAAATGCTCAGGGTGTTTGCCGCTGAGTATAGGAGGTTGAGGGGAGTATGGTAAAGGATGCCTGGAAAATAAACGTCATGAGAGAAGAGGACAGCAAAACAACAGCGGCAACAGCGACGGGAACTGCAACGGTCAGGGGAGCCGTTCAACTTCCATCATGGTATTGGGGGTACGGTATTACCGGTCGTAGAGCGCTGACCCCGCGCTGTTTGCGCCAAACTGCGCGTTTGCTCGGTGGTCTCTCCGAGCTAAGCGAGCCAATCAGAAGGCTCAGTCGGTCGCCCGCCAACGGTCTTCGTCCCGCATGTGCACGCCTCTCTCTTTTGGGGCATCTTCTGCTGATGGGACCTGTGAAGCACTGGAATCAGTAATCGAATCCGAAAGCGTGCTCCTGCTGCGTGGTGGAAATGGAGTCGATGAGGAAGAGGGAAGGAAGAATTTACCATCCGAGTTGCGATGCCTGGCATTTTCAAATTTGCAAATGGAACCCAACTTAGAGACAAGGCAAGGAGATAAACTAACCGAAGAAGAGAGAAAGATGGAAGAAAAAACAGGACAGTAGGAAAAGAGAGGAAAAGAGAGAAAAAGGGAAAAAAAGCGAAAAAAGTTCGAAACGGCTGTTTTCTCCCACGCACCTGCCGCCTGGTATTCCAACGCCCGCTGGCTTTGACTCGAGAAGAAAACGCTATCGTCTTGTATGTGTCCTTCAACCACCTAGCAGTGGCAAAAATCTCGAACCAGTTCCCCCCTGTCACCAGATATCTGTCATTCCGCCATAACCAGACACCTTACGTCCGTCCGGCGGAGACGCCACTGGCGGCTTTGGCGATGTAGCCTTGGATGATATCACAGTCGCAATCGCCATGCCGAAGGATCTCGTTCTTCAACGTAAGCACTTCGTTCTTGAGCATCGTGACGCACGCATCGAGGTAGATTCGTTCTTCCGCGACCTGCTTCTCTCTCGCGGCGAGGTCGATCTCATACTGTTTCGTTTTTTCGCGGCAACGCTTCGCAGCCGCTCGATTCTTGACGCGATAGGTCTTCTGCTTGCTCGGAGCAGGCAGCGCCTCGCTCTCATCTCCCTCGTCATTGAAATCCACCTCTTGAGTGTTCTCGCCGGAGGAACTCGAACTTGCTGGCGAGGGTTCGGCCGTGGGGCCAACCCGTACTTTCTTCGGAGGCTGCGTAATCGAGACACGACGGCGGTCGTCTGCGTTCTTCGTCTTTTTTGAGCCCGAGCCTGTTCTGCGCCGCGGCTCATTCTGGTCTTCATCGTAACGGGCATATTGCAGAGGCGGAAACCCGGCAGAAGGTGAGCATACCTGAGTCGGTCCAGGTGCTGGTTGACTGAAAACAGCGGGCTGCGGCGGTTGAAAATGATGTTGGCGATAAGGTGGCCAGCCATCGACCTGTGGCGTCCAGCTAGCGGTGGTGAAGCCAGCCATGGAGTTGGATGTGTCCAGTTGTTGATACTCTCTCCCCTCGGTGCCCCATGGCAACGAGCTCATGGAACCGGCAGCGCTGCCTGGGGTGTAGATGGGCTCGATCGTGTTGCCGCACCATGCGGACCATTGCTGACCAAAATACTCGTCCGTTGGCGAGAGCATGTCGTTTTGATCTGGCGTTGTCGCATAAAACGGCGTCAACGTCGTGGGAGCCCCAGCCACGACGGCCGTTCCAGGATAGTTCACCTGCGCCATGGAGACCCGACGGCGAAGTGTCAGTCAGGTCGTCGTCCAAGCCAGGTCGCAAGCGTGGGGGAGGGGGGGAAGGTTGAGGGGACGCGTTTTGACAGTGAATGCCTTGGCACCGTAAGACGCCAGCGATGCAACAGAAGCGGATGATGAGGGTTGCGGTCGTGGTTAAGGGGTTCGGGATCGGGCGAGTGGGTGATGGACAGGTCGAGAAGCAAAAGCCTACGGTCCAGTATGTGTGGACGGCGATGATCGGGAATAGATGAAGACAGGCCCAATGACGACTGAAATGAGGATGCAAGTACAAAGTTATTAAGAAGAGGCAGACGACGGAGGTACCGGGGTCTCTTTCGATGTGAAGTCGAGGGTCGAGGGCCGAGGAGCAGGGGGCAAGGGGCGAGGGCAAATTTGACAGGGCCCTGTTGATTGCGATAACGTACTGGTTTTTGGCAGCAGTACACACTGGACTCACGCAACACAGCAGAGAGGTTGTGGGCGTTGGCATGCACGTGCGAGATGGGAGAAGGCCTGGAGGGGGGTGAGGGGAGGGGGTGGAAAGAGTTTATGCGCGACAGTTGAGAGAAGGAGAAGGAGAAGAGGGTCATCATATCATGGTCATCATATCATGACCGATGTTGACCAGGCACAGGCAGGCCACGGAGAATGCGCATCTGCCGTCAATTGGATTGACCAACAGAGCTGGGCTGGGGTATGGCTCACCTCACTGATGGACAAGAGGCGGGCGCGTGGGCGGGAGACACTGCATACCTAGGTAGTACATGTAGAGTAGAGACAGGGGCGGCAGGGTCCAACATCTGGGGTGCAAGTAAGAATAAGGTAGGTTCCTACGTTAGGTAGGTGGAGCCTTGAGAGTTGGTAGGTAGCGTCAAGGATAGGGCGAGTGGACGCTGTGCCAGGTTCGAAGACGACGCCAGCGGAAGCAGGTACCTTGAAGTATGGGACAAGGAAAGAAGAGATGATGAGCGAGAGGAATGGCCCCTCGGGGTCAGTCGTAGGCAATCCGAGGTGCCAAAACTGCCAGGTAGCCCGGAAGGAAGCTCTCTGGGCTGCATCCATGTTCAACTTCTGCAGGGAAGGAGCATGACTAGCCAGTGAAAAGTGCACAAACACCCGGAGCCGATTCCGAGGTAAGATGCCGTTTCTGATTGGCCACCGGAGGATACTCCGGGACGACCCCACAAACACACCTCCCCTCACTACCTACATGTTAGTAGGTACACTGGTGCCTACCCTACCTACAGTAGGTACCGTGCATTACACAACCTGCTCTGTAACTCGGTCGTCTGCTCGGGCACTCTCAATGGATGGCAGGGGAGGTCCAGCCTTCGTTCCTGCCCTACACTGCTTGACTGCCTATAACCGGTCCTCAATGGGATTCAGTAGGCTCAAAGGCGTAGGGCTACCTAGGTACTGTGCGATTCAATCTTGATAGCCTTAGCCTCTCGAGTATCAGTCATTATAGGTTCTTTGGTTTGGTAGGTAGGTAGGTAGGTAGGTAGGTAGTGCCTACACACTCCCACACAACACAACAGGTACTTATCACTCTCACGCCCGGACCCTCACACGTACCTGCCACCTGCCACCTGCCACGACATCAGGCTGCAGCTCGGGCGAGCAGTTGCATTCCGCTGCCACACGTCATCCACATCACGCCACCCACGCCTCTTCGGTACCCCTGCTTTCAGAATCGGAGTCAAGACCGAGCCGGGCTGACGTCCGTGTGGACGATATGGAAGCCAAGGCAAGCTGCTGCTACCTGCCCAGGTAGTACACTCTATCGGTATGTTCACTATGACTACGCCTAATATAGTAGGAGCCTCATACATATTATATTAGTAACAGTAGCATATGCTGCCATGCCCGTGCAGTACAGTACAGCTACGGACTACCTATTCAGCATACTCTGCCGTTGGAGTTCGGCTTCCGACGTGCCATGTCGAGTCCGAGGCAAGCATCTGCATCCTGGTCCAACATTCTGCAGCCAGTTTGCCAGTCTACCTAGTCTTGTTGTTACAATTTACGCTGCCTCCTATCCCACGGAAACGTGGTACTTCCAACAACGTGTCTTTGCAGCACGCTCGCATCCGCCAGCCTCTTCTTTGGCAGAGGCAGAGCGGTTCCAGCCCTAGACGAGACAAACTGCAAGCAAGACGCTGCCGTTGCGCCCTCGACATGCCCGTGACGACATCATTCGCTTCTTTACTATCTCTTTCCACGGATGTACATGTCTACCTGCCGTTGTTTCGGCGCCAACATGCATTGGATTCAGAGCCTGGCCTGCAACTACTATTAGCCAAGGCTACATGGGCTCGGCACGCAAAAGTCAGTCAGCATTATCAAACGTCTTCTATTGCATGGTTCCGTACCTGAATGGGGCACGCTAGCACCGCGGCCGTGCCCCCCGGCTCTCTTTTCATCTGCTTCTCTGTCGATAATAGTACTCTTATCCCCGAACCATGCGCATCGGTTTTGGCCAATTCTGCCCGGGCATGCGCATACAGCGTATGCTGTAACCGCACTTCACATTGACTATCTACACTGGTATAATACTACTTTGGTATGTTGGACATCGTCCCCACTGGCGCCGAGCCGCCTCTCACATCACGGTCCCAATCATCACAAACCCACCGGCTGCAGCGCCTCTTAACCCGCAATGAGAAACGAGAGAGGGCGAGCTATCTGAGAAGCATTCCCTCGAGGTACGGAGTACTATCAGACTACTACCCTTATGGCGAGCAGCCAATCCAAGGTCGTCTTCAGCGCCGGGAGGCAAGTCCGCGCGGCTTGTGAGGGGGGGCGGGGGGGGAGGGGGGCGCATGGACGCGGCCAGTCAGTCAAGTCTACACACACACACACACAGAGTTTATTACGCCCCGGCTAAGCCATTGAGGGCTCCTATGCTTATTTACATCGTCTCCGCTTGCGTTCATAACTTGATCTCCCATAAGCCCATCCGTACAAGGTCCATTTTCGTCTATGTCATCCTCGATTACTCCTTGCTGTTCAAGTCTACAGAGTACATAGTAGAGGTCAAAATCATCAACCTACCTCCAGTGTCACAGTGTCGCAAGCCACATGGAGGCCCCGACCCATCATACCCCTCTCCGCCGGCGTCGAATCAGCAGCGGCCATTGTTCTGGAGTTGACTCCGTCGCCACCACGCGCAACAAGATTTGAACTACTGGGAGTGTCAACATGACGCCAGGTTCGGGATGCTGAGACCTGGGGGTGTGTGTCGCCCTTCTTCACGAGGTTCTGAACCACAGCGGTAGTTGAGGTCGATCGATCGCTTAAATGCTGACCAGAGAGAGCAGTGATAAGCATGCGGTGGCGTGAGAAGCGCTGAGCCGGATGCTTCTTCGTCTTTTGGTCGGTCCCCAAAAGTGGTCTGGCATTTTGGACAGCGATTGCCGATTCCAGCACCGGTCCGATGTTGACGTGATTCGACTGCCAAGGTCGAAACCCGCAGCTCCTCCGCCCAAAGATCCTGCCGGGTCGGCACGTACAGTGTACTACACTAGCCATGATTCACACCACGAGCTTTCCTTGCTCTTGCCACGCTTAATAGTGTTCAGCGGCCCGAGGAATTGAGTTAAACCGCTCCACCATCTCATCTAGGTTACCTGGTAAGACCGTCCGTGGTGATTGCCCTCGAGCTCGAGCTCGATCTTGCCGAACCGAGATCTGAGCAAGAGTCGACTAGGCAGGGCAAGCCTTGTCTGCCTCCCGAAGAAACCCATCAACGAGCTACCTAAAAATGACCCCAGCAGGGACCGCCTGGGAACCACAGGGCAACGCCCCCGACCTAAAATAAAAAGGGGCATGCACCACCACAGGCTGACTTTGGTATATTGCGGGGGGTCTACTATGGTAGATAAGCTGGATAAAACTTGAACGACAACCCCTGGAGGCACCACGGCACGTTTACTATGTGGCTCCTGAGCGGGGAATTCTTCGCCATCTGTCATCTTCATTCTAGACGAGTGTATCCGGACCTTTTCGCCCATCTCTCGCCAACTTTGCGGGCGGGGTTGGTGACTGGCCAGGCAGGGCTCGGCCTCGACCTCCGAGACAGAAGGTCCTTGCGATGATGCACACTCCGTGAGCGTGAGCATATCGATATGATCCCGTGGAGAGGAGACGTCCTGTTGGGGGACCCTACAACAGAGTTGGCTCCAGGATGTCTGTCATCCACCTCGTTTGGTTTGCTATCCAGACGAATACCCGAGACCCCCGCCCCCTGTGCGTCGCTTGCATAGTCATTACCTACCCATGGAAAACCGTTGGTACACAGTGTGCGACGATATTGCAGAGTACGCAGAGTATGTAGTGAACATGAGACACTTCGCAGTTCTTCGTGGACGGGCGCGAATCAGTGAAGATCCCCACGTCTCTAGCCCTAGCTTCGGGCTCCAGCTTTCCCCCCGACGCTTTGCTTTCTCTGCCGATAGTATTGAGAAAACGTTTCTTTTCCCCCCCTATGTAGGTATCCCACCGCCAGTGCGTGTTTGCCTGCCGAGCCTCACACGTGGTTGATGAGGCTGTCTAGTGTACCGAACTTGGAGGTTTTGAGTACCCGAGACGTGCGACATGGTCGTAAATGGTATCCGGCCGAAGTAAAAGATCCCTGTCAGGTACCTTCTACCCACCCCTACCCTCACCCCCCTAACTAAAGGTACTTCTGCCAGCCTGCTGGCCTGTTAGTCAACTTACCTTCCTATCCATCAACACCATCACTATGGACCTATCTACTGCCAACTGCGGCTCCTTTGGTAGGCCAGCTAACTGCCATACAAAGCAGTTAACTGAACCTGACCGTGTTCGAATTCGCACCCT